>JAZKJV010000535.1:990794-1115162 GCA_037367405.1 Ottelia alismoides | reverse complement strand
TGTGTTGAAATAAATTAAATTAATTCGAAGTACCTGATATCAATACGTTCATCTAAGATAATTTTATTAAACCAAACAAAGAAAGTCCATAATCAAAATAAATGTGAAATTATACAAATATTTTAAAAAATGTTGTAGATATGACTTGTGTCATCAAACTTATAGTTCGGGCTAGGCCCAACCCAGCCCAACTTAAGCCCGGTCAAAAATATATCGGATCCACGGGTCGGGCCTAGGCCTGCTCAAAATCTTCACTTGCGACCTAAGCTCGAACCATTCCCGCTAGAAAATGGGTCGGCCCGGCCCGACAATTTTATATTGAAAATGTCAAATCTAATTTTAGAAGCTACTTTCACCTTAAAAAATCAAGAATTGATTCTATTGCCCGTCATTGGTAGATATGAATTGTTAGGAAATAAAAAAATCAAAAATCTAACTTAATTAAGACTTTTAGCAAATAATCTTGCTTTGAAAATAAGTCAACATGCAAGATCGGTAATATGGTTATTCGAAACTTTTCTCCGTGCAAATATTATACGAAACTTGCTTTGAAAAAAATCCGCACCAAACTTGTTTTTCATGTAAACTTTAATCTCTAAAATCTATTCGTAACATGGCAAAAGAATAAAAAATATAGCTATTTGAATTAACAGTAAAAACAAAAGTCAATGTCAGCATCGGGTAGCAGCTCGTGCTTTTAGTCGGCCGGCCCGATAAGGCATTCGGGCTTAAAAAATGTCCAAACCCGCCCATTTTTATCGCGGGCTCAGACCGAACACGGGCTTACTCGGGCCGTGCACTAGGCTGGGGTCCGAGCGGCCCGAATTTTTGCTCATCCCTACTTGTATACTTATGGCAACAAAGTCTTATATTGTTCAATAATACATTAGAATCAAAATGAATTGAAGGAATAAATCAATTATTCAGTAATATAAATTCAGTTAATAGCTCATGGTTTATATAAATAACAATTGAGTCTCTTACAGTTTCACGCTTTTAAAAAATCATAAAAAATCAATTAAAACATGCATATATTACACATATGTAAATATATAGGATTTTATCCAATGGATCATGTGCTCATTACAGATGAGATGAGCATGCTCCATCTCCAGCAGCTTCAGTAATAAAATTATAAGATCTAGTAAGTAATATACATCTGAGCTTCATAATATATATCGAAACTTCGGTAAGTAATATCATAGCTCTAGTAACTTAAATAAAGTTACAAATAAGTTTGAACCGAAGTTACTGATTAAATTACTTCTTTTACTTACAATTAATTCAAAATTACTGATGGCAATATGAAAGTTACTGATGGGTTTTATGTCATGTTTGATAACTGGGTTGGGGTATCCTTCAGTGAATAAAAGTTGTTTGGATGATTGGAAGGGTTAGACATGGTTGGAATAATAAATGTGATGTGATGTAACATTGATCATTTGTTATATTAATCTTTTCTAATCATTATAATATTTTTATATTAATTATTTTATTTGAAGGTGGTTAAAAAAATATTATAACAAATAAATTATAAGGTCCTATACAACTAAATCCAACCCAGGAATACAAGAATAGAGCATGAGGTATGCCATGCCTATAAAATATTACCGATGGCAATACAAAAGTTACTGATACGTTAAGTATTACTGATATAAATTACTGATGGCAATACGAAAGTTATTGATACGTTCAATAAATGATGTTACTTGGATTAAGATCTAACGGCTGAGACGAGCTCGTCTCATCTTTAAGGGTAGGGGATCCATTGGATAAGCCCTCTACGTATATAATATATTTTATATATTTTAAGCATTTTTTTATTTTCTACTTAATCTCTGATATATATCCTTAACGATATTCAATCAAATTGAATGAAATTGGTTTGTAGTTAGATTTTTGAGGTTTTTGGTTTGTAGTTAGGGCATGTTTGGTTGGAGGGTTGGACAGGGTTGGGCGGTTTTTGCACTTGTATACTTTCCGGTAACACTTTTTGTCCCCAACTTTTTGTGCAAATCCTATATAAATCCACGTAATTATCCTCACGTTAGTGTAACATACGACCGCAGGTTGAGATGAAAATGATTATAGATATATCCGTATTTGATTTGTCACTGTATCTGTTGTATACATGTTTTTTACATCCGTATATGTATCTTTTTATACTCGCAAATATCTATTTTATAAAATATTACTTCATACTCGCAAATATCCATTTCAGTTTCGTATATCCATTTTCATATTTAAAATATAGTTTGACTTATTTTTAACTATGTCTACCGTAATTTTATACTTCATTTCACCATATTTGATAAAATTATTATGAAGTAAATATAATATAATATATCTATTTTCCATTTGTGTCCTTATTTTAATAATATAGTTAGTTTTCATATTTGTAAATATTTGTATCGCATATGTATTCGACCTCGTGCATCTCTATCCTCAGATGTTGAAATCAAGGCAAAGTACAAATGCAAAAGGTTAGGAATATAAATATTATTGAAGAAACTTAGACGGACACACGTGTAAAAACTCCTATATCCATGAAAATATGTTAAAACTAGTGATGCGAAATATCGGATAAGAACAAAGATAAAGGTACTTATCCATTTTTAATACGAATATGAATGTGAATACAGATGTTGATGGATGATGAATACAGATGGATGATGAATACAAATACAGATAAATGTACTTATTCATATGAATGTTAATATGAATATCATAGGGAGGAGGTGGCAGAGAGGGGCTAGGCTTAGGTCCTTGAATAGTGGACGGGGAGAAATGGAGGTGGAGGTGGTTTTATAGGGGTAGGCAGCAGTTTAATGATGATTATGGGTGAGGTTCGTAACTGCCCTAGCTGATGCTAGAAAGAAGGATCGTGGAGATTAATGGGTCAGCAAGGAAGAGGGATGATTGGGCTTTGTGTAGCAGGCGTTACAATGTGCGAGGCGATCGTTGGTGGTGACTAAAATTGGAAGGGGGACAAGTGACCGAGGTGCATTACATGGGGGAAAGGGAGGAGGCTGGAGGTTGAAGATGCAACCTCAGCCGTTGGATCAGCAGATCCAAGGGTTGAGGATGAGGCGCACATAAAGGCTAAGATCCGATAAATTGACCTGATCCTAGGGCTAGGGAAGCAGCACGAGGCGACAACTGAGATGGAACAAGGGATTCTTCCTACGGCTGTGTGATGAGAGGTGACATGGAGGGAGCTCAACCATTGGATATGTCATCATCTAAAGGTTGAGATAAAGGCGGGAAGGAGTGGCTCAGATGAAGCAAAAGGAGGAGATCAGACTGTCTAGGAACAAGCGGGCAAGTACGGTGGAGATGAAGGCGGGTTGATGGTGATGCAAGGGTTCTGGAGGCGGTCGGGTGGCATAAGGAGCAAGGGTCACGTGGCGGCTCCAGAGAGTGCCACGTGGCCCAATTACATTATTCAGAAATTAAAAATATATGGAAAATACAAAAGAAATAAAAGGAGGTCGAATTAGCAAAAAGTCAAAACATGAAGTTGTAGATCTCGATGAGGTCTACAATTTTCTGTCGGACAAAATGCCAAAAAAGATTAAACGAATACAAGAAATTTTAAAGGCATTTTAATGATAAAACACTATCTTTTATTTATTTTGTGATTTTTTTGTATTTTTAATTTATTTTTCAAATCAAAACAAATATATACGATATTAATCTAATTTTTAGGGAGTTTTTAATAGGAAATGAAATAAGGGAAAATAAAGAAAATAAAAAGGGTTAATTTTATACAGTAATTAGGGTTATTTACAAGGAGAGGGTTAATTGTTATTAGAGCAGAATTAATGAAGATTTTGATTAAAATATTTAATCATGGTGGATAATAATTAATAGATAATATGATTAATTAAAGATTCATCATCAGGAAATTACGGATCAATAAAAAACTATATAAATTAATGGATTAATATCCAATTAATGTGTGAGGCGGTCAATTTATTTTTTTTTTACTTATGAAAACCCAATGTCAAACTCTAGGAAGATCATTTTATCCTTAGGTTAATTTTTAGACCAGATTAGGTATTTAAGGGAGTTTTTTTAGATTTTTATATGAAATTAAAATGATATGCAATTATGGCTACGTTCAAGGGTGGATTTTGCTATTTTTTAATCAAATGATGTACAAAAATTCTAAAACTTGATCAAAATGCATAAGAATGCAAAAATAGCTAGTACATTTTTAGATTTCTCTGATGTAAAATAAATTATGTGAATTTATTAATGCAAACATATTTATATTTATCCAGAGTAAATTAATTTTAATAAATGTCAAACACACACATTTTCCCGAATAAAATGTTATTCTAGATAAGTCTACATAAGTTGAATCAGAACATTTAAATTTCTTAAAATGATATGTAGTTGATCAATCAAAAATCAATTACTTTAGATCACCAAACTAATTATTCAATGCACATTATGCATGCAAATGACATGAAAATTAGATATAGCACAAAGAACAATTAATTTTACAAAATGTGATTTTTCATAGAATTTCATAGCAATGATTAATTTGTTATGCATTAAATGAACTCGGTTGGATAAAATATACAATTTGTACACTCAAGGAATTTTAATAAATTAAGCACTACTCATAAAAATACAATAAATTAACCAAAATAAAGAGAATTAATTAGTCAACATAATGCATTTTTAGATGTAAAAATTGTTCCTAATGATGATCTAGAATAAAGCACAAACACATGCGTTTATATGCAACTACAGAAATAAAATAATATGAAACAAATCAGATAAGGACTAAAGTGCAATTATCGATTCAAGTAAGGGGAATTTATGCAAATGTTCAAGGGGTGAGGACCTGACTAAGATTCTCCAGAGTGCGGGGTGCGAAACGCAAATGGCCAACACCCATGTACATTGTGTGTGTGTGTGTGTTGCGGCTGGTGGGAGCCTAGCTCCAAACCTCCATGTGGTTTAGAGGTGTGGTTCGAGGATGATGTGGTGGTTCCGAGGGGCTCGATCAAGGGGGAAGGAGGAGACTCCAGTCGAGACACAACCCCTCAACGAGTGGAAGACGGCGATGTGGTGAAGAAGTCGCCTCTATTGTTGTTGCTAGAAATCAAGGTGAAGGTGAAGCTCGAAGGGCTCTCTAATGAAGATGCATCGAAGAGGTGGCCGAAGTAGTTCGTTGATGCTGCTAACCCCAGGCAACACACGCACGAACTCTGCAGATACTCTGGTGCTATGTAGGTGCCCTTCTCTTGGGGAAGACATGGGTGTTTTGTTGTAGGAGGGGTCCAAGAGATGGGGTTTCGATGTGCTGCCGAAGAACCTCTTCGACAATGAACCATGTGGTAGTGGAGGAGCTCTGCGCGGGAGGCAGTGTTCGTTGGATATGAACGAGTGTCTGATGTTCCTGAGATATGCTCTAAGAAATGGGAAGGATGCGACTCAAGAAAGATGGTCGAGCTCCATCTTCATTGGCGCCACCTACAAAGAGATTTAAGACCACTTGATCAAAGCTCGATGCACAGAGAAAATATAGAGGTGAGATGCTTCAGAGGGTCGTGATGATCATGGAGTGATTAAGGGAGCTCTGTGATGAGAGGAGGAAGGATCTTGCTTCGGCTGACCCACACCGGAGGTGGAAAGATATGGAGGAAGAAGGAACACGAAGGGGAGAAGATGATGATGGACACGGGGTTGTCGTAATGGGTTTAGATTCTCAATTAAGAAAATAAGAGGATACAGAGAGAATCAGAGAAATCGAATGAAAAATATGAAAGCAGAAGAAAGAAAGAAGAGAGGAAGAAGATTACCTGGAGGTAGAGGGTTGGATTTGCATGGGATGGCCTGAAGTCAAAGTACCTTGGGCCGGTTCTGGCCTCGAGAGATGCGGTGAAGAGCTACTCGAAGTTCGGTAAGCTCAGAGAAGAGCTATGGCAGGAGGTTGCACCTCCTGGATCTCGCCCATGGAGATTAGGTCTTCGTCGCTCGAACTTGACAAGCATCTTCGGCTATCACCTAAAGCAAAAAGGGTTGGGCCTTCTCACGATTAGCAACAGACGAGTCGCAACATCAGCAAAGTTGGGGAGTTTAATGGGTTGTTAGGGTTGGCGAGATGTGTGTGGATGGCGAAGTGGAGGGCGAGGGAGGGAGATAGGAGGTGGTGATCAATGTGAGGGAGACATGGAATATCGAGAGCTCGGTTATGGTTTCATATTTTGTGAAATTTCAGCGAAGTTCCCATTTCGACAAGGAACAAAAATTTGAGTAAAATGACGGTATGAGGGTATTTTGCGATCATTCCACAAATGTTGGTCGATATAGGTGGAATTTCACTGAAATGTCGTATCGACGTGGTGTCGATACAATATTCGAAACCGATAGGCTCAGCCCAGAGAGATGGGGGCATCGGGGCGACCGTTGGGTCTCACCTTGACCAAGAAGAATGGTAGGAAGAGATGAAGTCTGGGCTATTGGATCAACCCTGATGGGAGGGCCAGAGCGCGACACGTGGTAAGAGGATATTAAAGGAATAAAAATAAAGTAAAATAAAAGAAAAGAGTGGATAAATTAGAGCCGTTGGATGAAGGGTACTTCATCAAAAGAACCAAAAAAGGGGAAATTAAGTTAATAAATGGGGGTGGCGTGTGACAGTGTTGGACATGTGAGCCCACGGTGAGCCATTATGTAATAAATGTTATTGCAAATATCATTCCCTGATCTGAAATGAAGAATAACTAATTTGCATAATAAGTCCCTTAGTACAATTAGGTTATGTACCATGACCATCTTGATGATCATACAATTGTTGATTCAATTGTTGAATTATAGAGGTTGATCCTTGGATGAATATCTAAAAGCTATATTGAGGACTCATCAAACATTATCAAATGATTATTAAGAGAGGATCTGCAGCCTGAGAAGGAGATGGCAATCCTTTCTCTAAATGTTGTTATATGATTGAACTCTTGATGCAGGTCCTCTACATAGGAATAGAGATTCGGAGGTGTCATATTAGTTAGGTCAAAGTGTTGACTTAACAAGATCGAGGTAACCAAAGACCTATGTCGTATACTATCACGATATAAGCATGCATCCTCTGACTAGAGACAGATGTGTTACTATAGTATGTACATTTGGCAGACCAATAGGTTGATGGCCTAAACAAGGTCTATATAACGATGCGCTGGTGTGCATGCAAGGATATATGAGTAATACGATCTCTTAGAGGAATTTACATGTTCATTGCTGATTCGGAACATGAGCTCACTCACATTGGGAATGATCCAATTCTGTGCACGGTCGTCTTGCTTTGTAAGCTTGACTGAATTTGTAAGGTTTGATATATGCTTTTGAAAAGTATTTGATCAACACCTAGGTATGATATATGCTTTTGAAAGTATATGATCGATACCAACTCCCAATGATTAAATGAGAAATTTAGTGATAAAACCCTGAAAGAGACCGTCTAAATAGATCTAAAACTTTGGGTTTATTGTATGGGTCTTCCAGTATGCAAGATGTACAGGTAATAGGGATACCTATGGTTGATGTGACCATAAACGATTGTATAATCATGATGCTTCCATTCCTAGGGAGTGATGAAACGGGTCTGAATTTTAGTGACTCCTCTAATAGAGAAGTGATCTGATCTTGGCCCAAATGTTGGACATTGATCTGAATGTGATTCAGATGTAATGAGAAAATTAGATTTGCGGTCTTGATTTAATCAAGCATCTATGAGAGGTCCACAACATATGGATTTAAGATGTGATCTCAATATCCAAGTCACTATACCGTGAAACAATATGATTGCCATGTCCTTATCTTCAAGTATCCGCGGAGAAAGTGCATTATCCTTAAAAGAGTTCATGAATAGTTTAATTGTTGATATTATATATCCGAATATTAAGAAAATTAATAAATAAATGTGATTTAATTATCATGAATAATATGAATTTGATTCATATTATAGGAGAATTATCTAAGATAATTAAATGTTATTTAATTATCAAAGATGTGAATAATTTGAATGTGATTCATATTATTTTGGCACATGAGATAGAGATCCAAGATAATTAAATGTGATTTAATTATCATGGATATGAATAATACATATAGCGTTGTCCATATTAATCGAATGTATTATAAATGTAATTTATAATATATTAGAAAGAGTCTATTGTAATTTATATTTGTTGATTGATTATTGATGTGAATTAAATTCGCATTAAATAATTAATTGAAAATATAATTTGCATTTTATTTTGGGTTGTGAATGTGATTCACAAATTTCCAATGACATGTTTGCAATCTTTACAAGATAATTATGAATTATTTTTATGAGATAATCTTGGAGATTTTATGAGATAATGTAATCCCGTGAATCGGAAGGAGATTGTCTCATCCCAAGTCAAGGTGGTGAATGGCCCATCCTAAAGGGATAAGGTGGTAGTCCCCTTTTATAGAGATGAGGGTAGTCTCCTCCACACAATCCCCATGATTTATTGATTTAATTTGGAATTAATTAATATTGATTCATCAATTTATATAATCTAAATTAAATTAATTATTGTTGTGTTTTCACAACAAAATCATGGCCATTGAAAAGAAATACAAATCAATGTCATCCATTGGATTTGCGTGCACATAGATTGGAATTCATGGCCTCCCAAAATATATATAAGAAGAAGGCAACCCTAACTCTTCCATATACAATGGAAATATGCTTTCTTCCATTCGCTCTCCACGCCAAGTCTCTCTCCCTCTCTCTCTTATGGCCTTCCCCTTGATGCCCTAGAGAGTCACCATCGCCACAGCATTGTCGTTATGTTGTCGAATTGTTTGCTCGTGGATCTCTGTATCCTTCGGTGTGCCTCCTCGTGAAGAAGACATCAGATCTCGTGTGACGAGATCAAGAGATTCGTCGCTTGGATCATCAACATAGATTGCGAGGAGCACACATCTCATAACGCACTCGCAAGTGTCTCCTCTGTTGTATCGGACTTGAGACAGGAGGTCTCTTCGTTTAGAAACTCGATCGCAACAATGCTTCAAGAGGTAAACCTAATACTTGTTTGTGATTTAGATGAAACGATCCGAGAAGTGTTTCGGATCATGTGGTTTCATCGCATTAAAATTTTAAATTCGCTACCTGAAGCCACTAGTACGACTAGTCGCTCCCGATCGCATACGATGCAATCCTCACACTTCCATGATGCACTTAAGGATTTTTTCCGTATCCTTCAGATGGTTCCAGGAGCTACCACGTGTCGCTCCTAGAAAAATCAAAAAAGCAAATTAAACAAAAATCAAATAATACTAAATATCCTCAAATCAAAAAAATCTTCATAAAAGTTATTCGTCTCGATGATATCTACAATTTTCATGAAGGGACAAAGACTAAATAACATCATCTATACAAATAAACTTTTTGGTGGTATTATATGTGTATAAATAATGTTATTTTCATGTTTTACATTTTTTTATTATTTTTAAATAAATATATATATTCAAATAAAATATATTAAAATAGAAGATAAATATTTACATATTAATCTATTTTTTGGAAATATTTAATAATAGAAATAACATCTGAAATACATAAACGAGACTTAGATACATACTTTATATACATATTCAAAATGATTCATTTTCTTTGATTTTTGGATTGTTTTTTATTTGGATTTTTTACACACTTTATTAAAACATAAATCAAAGAAAATAAAGAAAAGAAATAAAATGAAAAACATTAATTATGTACATAAAATAATGAATCAAGTCAGTAAAATATTTCCAATATACAATGTGGACCCAAAATCTAAGTTTCACATATGAACCGATTCTTTTGAATTTGATCTTGATTTCTAGGGTAATTGAATATACATTAATTCAAAATTGAGTAGAGATTAATAGGAGGCTATATGTGGAGATATTTGCATTATAACTTTTGTCTCAAAAGTAGGGCTTACGTTTATTTGATATATATATATATATATACAAGTTAGTATTTTTTGATATTTTTTTATTTATTAATGTTAGTAATATGTACAAAATGAAGTTAATTTTACCTTATTTGGTATTAGTATAAAATAAATAAAAAATGTGAGAAATCAAGTTAATATACAGGTGAATTATATACATACAATTTGTAGCTTCATATTAATGTGAATATGAATGATAAAACATGTGAATTATATTCACATGCATGAATACTAATAGTGAACTATTAATTCCTAAATGCATTTAATTACTTGATAAAGAGGATCTATTTTCAGCTTTTAAAATGATGAATTGTATATTCATCTACGATGTAAATACAGTAAATGTGTTTATTTCAGAATGATAATCTCAAACAATGTGAGAGAACGTGCAACACGTCATGTTACATATAGCTTCATATAAATCTATCATAGTACAAAGGATACAAATACAGATGTTTGTATCCATATCAATTTTAAAACAGATATGTATCAATTAAGGATATACATGTATCTGTTTACATCTCTAGTTAAAACTGAACCAAACAGGTTTGGTAATTTCTGTAATATTAAATCAAAGACGATCCACAAAATCAATTAATGTAATATTAACTACTATATAACCTATGTTGGAATTTTTTAGGTAATATTGCTTTTACCTAGAGTGGGTAAAGTGTGGTGGATGGTTGTCAAATCACTCCCACTCCACATGGCAAAAAACAAGCCAACAAGCCAACTTTTGAGGTTACCGTATTAAATGAATCGTACACCAATCAACCAACTTCTAAGAATTTAACAGTAAATCTAATTTATACTATCACTCAAATTAACAAGTTAATCATAATTATAAAATAGCATTCTCCCTTCAAGATGCTCACTTTCAAGGAATGTATGATTATTTTTAAAAGAATTTATTTATAAGAATATGATATAATATTATTTCTTTTTTAAGGAAAATTGCTTCTATTTTTTTAAGGATATGAATACGTGTGAAGTTAATACTTTCTGGTAGATATATCATTATATGTCCATATTATTGTTATTATTATTTTGTTGATACAAAAATAATTACCGATACCGTTTTTATTTTCAGAGATAATATATAATAGACTCCATTTTTTGGCAAATATGGATATATTCATATATATCCAGTATTATATCTGTTTTTAAGCAGATATGGATATGCATTTTTATGTTGGCGGATATAGAAATGGACAAAGATATGTATTTTTTGTGGATAAAAATATGAATATGGATATCCTTTGCATTTTTAAGGATATGGATACGACTAAAGTTACATTTTTGCGATATAAAATATATCCACATCATCACGAAAAAAATGGTATCGGTAATGATCTCTATGTCAACAATATGATAATAACAATATGTATAAAAATATATTAACTTCATCCCTATTCATATCCTTAGAAAATAGAAATATTTTTCCTTAAAAAAGAAATAATATTGTATCATATTCATATAAGCACATTCTTTTAAAAATGATCACACAATCCTTGAAAGCGAGCATCATGAATGCTATTTTATAATTTTGATTAATTTGGTAATTTGAGTGATGGTATAAATTAGATTTACTGTTAAACCCTTAAAGTTGGTTGGTGTATGATTCATTTAATATTGTAACCTCAAAAGTTGGTTGTTGGCTTGATTTTCACCATGTGGATTGAAAGTGATTTGACAACCATCCACCATGCTTTATCCACTCTAGGTAAAAGCAATATTATCTAGTTATCCGAACTCCTACGACAAATGGGGACTTGAAGGTATATTATAGTGACATCACTTTTGAAACAATTGGATTGCATGATTGTACGAGTCATGCTCTTATCTTAATTTGGAGTATATAATGATCTGTCAGTCACTTGCAAAAAATAATCACATGACACCCATTTCATGGCATCTAATTTATACGAATACTTTGGTCAATCATATGTACTTTCTAATTGCTTGCCCTCCTAAGATTTGCCATTTGCCAATAAATAAAGAAATAGGGATATTCACATCATTACCCTTAAAGTATTGTCCAAATACATCATAATCTTTAGGATTTTTACACTTGTACCTTCCATGTTTATGTTGTAGAGATATAATTTATGTTAGTTGTAATGTTTCTTAGTTTCTATATTCTTGTGGACTCTCGATGTAATTTATCCATAGGCTACTCTCCTATATAAGAGAGCCTAGGGTTCATGGAATAATTATCTCTATTTCATTTTTCCCAACATGGTATTAGAGCGGTGGTCCTAGACCGGATCTCCTGTACCCTAACCCTAACCCCCACCGCAAGCCTCCTTCGCGCGTCAACTCCTCTGCGCACCGCCTCACCTCTGCACGTCAACTCCTCTGCGCGTCAAAACCCCCGTGCACCAACCCCTCCGCGCACCTCGTGCGTCGCCACCTCTTTGTGCCGAACCCCCTTCGGGCACCACACGCCCATGCGTCGCCCTCCTTCTGTGTGCACGCCTCCTTCTCCTGTCCGAGCGCACGCCTCCTGTTCAAGCGCACCTCCTGTCCGAGCATGCGCCTCCCTCTCGGGTCACCCCGTGCTTCACCATTACCGCCTAGGCTTTCGTATTGCCTAGGTAATCACCGCCTAGGCCCTCTTGCCGGGGCCGTTACTTTGGTTCTCGCCGAACCTTCTTGTTTATGGGTTTGGTTGCTTGAGTCTACACATGCAACCGAACCCGTAGATGTCAGTGTAGACAACCATATCTCCAGTCTACAACCCTAGTCTTCTATTATCATCATGTCAGAAAGCAAGGCAGATATCCCATCTACAAGCGCCTTCAGAGGTCCTACGCCTATCGTGAAGATGGACGGGTCAAATTATGAATTGTGGGTAATGCAGTTCATGAGTATGATGAAGTCGACCGGTAAGAAGCACATTCTTACTGAGGAAGAGCCTACTGAGAAGACTGGGTTAACACCTCATGGGAGGCGGATGATGCATACGCTAAGGTTTGGCTATCATGAACGTTAGCAATTGAGATTGCTAATGATATTCTTCATCAGCCCACTGCAAAAGCAATGTGGGATATTCTAGTCGCTACCTATTCACGGGCAAAGAATGAGACGAAGATTCTACAACTCCAGCATGACATCTTCACAATCAAGCAGAATGAATGGCCTCTACACTCATTATACACATCTTTACGTGGAATGTTTGAGAAGCTCTATAGCTTCATGCCTCTTGCAGCAACTTTTGAGCAGCAGAAGATCTATAGGAATGCCACTATGGTGGTGTATTCCTGGCAGCCCTTGATCCAGAGTACGAGGCGGCACGTTCCCAGATCTCAACAAATTCCATTATTCCTCCAATGGAGGAAGCCTTTCACATACTGAGTCGTATTATTGTTCCTTCATCTACTGCCAATCAGACCGCCTCAGCTATGGTAGCAGCTCAAGGTCGTGGGGGTCATCATCAGTTTCGTGATCATGGACCTTGAGGCAGAGGGAGTCGTGTTCGGCAATCATGCACTTTTTGCCATCGTTCTGGACATACCGAGGACACATGCTATTTCAAACATGGATTCCTGCTTCTGCACGAGTAGCTGAATAGATTGAACCTCCATCTGCTTCTTCTTTGGATCAGCGATTTGATGATCTTAGCTCATTTGAGGGGTATTATCCCTCCATCCGGTCATGTTACATCAGCGCCAGCCCCTGAGGGTCATTCTGATGTTGTTGCCTCTGCATCCACCAGTACCTCATGTAGTACTTATGCATTTACTAGCAGTAGTGGATCTGCTACTTTAGGGTGGATTATGGACTCTGGTGTCCCACATCATTTGTGTGGTGATCGAGGTCTACTTACAGCCTACCGACAAGTTCCTCCAGGACGCATTGTGGTTATTGTTAATGGGACGCACTCCCCCGATTACTCGTCAGGGGGAGATTTAACCTGACACCATCTATGCACCTCAAGAATGTGCTACGCGCACCTAATTTTTCTATGCATTTGTTATCCATTAGCCAACTTACAAAGGATTTATATTGTCGAGCAATTTGTGATCCATCTTCTCTCATTTTTCAGGACATCCTTACGGGCAACGTGAATGGGTTGTGGCCATGAGCATGGTGGACTATATCGCCTCAGTCGGACTCCGTATGATAGAATTTCCTCTCTTCCTGTTGGACCTGTCTCTCCATGCATGTGGTACCTGCGCTTCGATCATCTACCGCTTCAAAAACTGTGTCGTGTTTTACCCCAGGTTTCTCCTCACACGTCCATCCAATGTGAGGCTTGTTAGTTGGGAAAGCAACATCGATCTACCTTTCCCAGTCGTCAGAGTCGGAGCAGTAGCTCTAAGTTTGAGTTGTTTCATGTTGACATTTGGGGTCCCAATCGTGTTCCTGATCATCAGGGACACATGTTTTATATTTTCATTGTGGATGATTTTTCTCGTCTATCTTGGGTCTTTTTATTAATGAATAAATCTGAAGCTGGGAATATTATCATAAATTTCATAAATAAAGTTCATAATATCTTTTCTGCATCTGTGAAAATTGTGAGAAGTGATAATGCCTTAGAATTTTGTACTCATAGTCTCAAATTATTTTTCAACCCAAGGAATTATTCACCAAACCTCATGTGCCTATAATTCCCAATAAAATGGAGTTGTAGAAAGGAAACATCGTCATTTGCTTGATGTCACCAGGACACTTCTCATACAGAGTCGTGCTCCCCATTCTTTTTGGGGTGATGCTATCCTAACAGCATGTTATTTCATTAATCACATGCTGTCGTCTGTCTTAGGTGAGAAGATTCCTTTCTCCTTGGTTTTTCCTGATAAGGAATTGTTCTCAATTACCCCACGTGTGTTTGGCTCAGTTGCCTTTGTCCACCAGTTGTCTCCAGGTATTGACAAGCTCTCTCCTAAAGCTGTCAAGTGCATTTTTGTCGGGTACTCAAGACACAAAAGGCTACATGTGTTATGATCCACTACGCAGGAAATATCCGGTTAGTGTTGATGTCACTTTTTTTGAATCTGTTATGTACTTCTCTCCCACAGGTAATCGATCGGTGTCCTCGGACACTGATGAAACCATATACATGCCCACCACCTCCACCTACATCTGCACCACCACCACTATCTACATCACCTACACCTCTTGTTACATTTCCTGTTCCACATTGCCACTCCACTATACTCGTCGGCCTGCTTCTGCTCATGGTCACCGCTCATCATCTAGCTCGTCGAGGTATGTTCTGAGAATATAATTTCTAATGACGGATCTAATGAGTTACCTGAGCAGGTGTGTTACAAAGGACAGATGAGGATGCCAGTGATTTGGATCTACCTATTGCTCTTCGGAAACAAAAGCGTAGCTGCGTGTCATATCCTATAGCATCAACGGTTTCTTTTGATCGCCTATCTGGTGAATTTAGGAGTTTTGTTATTGCACTTTCTGCTGTGAATATTCCACGGAATTACCAAGATGCATTGAGGGACAGTCGATGGCGATTATCTATGGAAGAAGAGATGGCTGCTCTCCAATCAAGAGGTACCTAAAGCCCTGTCACTGCACCTACCGATGCGTCTACCGTGAGCTTTAAGTGGGTGTTCATAGTTTAAACAGAATGCAGATGGCAGCATTGACAGATACAAGGCACGTCTGGTTGCTCGTGGTTTTACACAGACCTATGGGGTGGACTATCTTGACACATTCTCACCTGTTGCTCGCCATTCCACCTTATAGATTCTTCTCTCTGTTGCAGTGATTAGAGATTGGCCATTGTTTTCATTTAGATGTTAAGAATGCCTTTCTATATGGTGGTTTGCAGGAGAAAGTCTACATGCAACAGCACCTGATTTTGCTGTTGAGGGGGAGTATTAGAAGGTTTGCAGACTTCATAAGGCGATCTATGACCTTAAGCAGAGCATTAGAGCTTGTATCCAGAAGCTTTCAAACTTGTTTGAAAGATAGGGGTATAAACGTTCTAATGTAGATCGTTCCATGTTTATACAGAAATCATCCAGAGGTGTGATAGCAATTATGGTATATGTAGATGATATCTTGATTACAGGTGACGATGTACAAGGAATTCAGAGGGCTAAAGAAATGCTGGGTCATGAATTTGTCACCAAGGATCTTGGAGTCCTTAGATATTTTCTGGTACTGGAGTTTGCCAGAAATTCACTTGGACTTGTGATGACGTAGAGGAAATATGCCACTGACTTGGATGACGACCGGCCACTACACCTATGGATCCAAGCATGAAATTATATGATGATGACACCGATGAGGTGGATAGGAGAAGATACAGAGAACTGGTGGGAAAAATTCTTTATGTTACCATTACCAGACTGGATATTTCTTTTGATGTTAGTCGGGTGAGCCAGTTCATGGAGCAACCACGTAAGGTACATATGGATGCTATACATATGATACTCAGGTACCTTAAATCATCTCCAGGTGCAGGACTATTGTTCAAGAAAGATAAGGAGATCGTTGTCTCAGCTTGTGTAGATGCATACTATGCAGGATGTCCTGAGGATAGGAAGTCCACCATTGGATTTGTTGTATATGTTGGAAACTCTCCTCTCTCATGGATAAGCAAGAAGCAGACTGTTGCAGCCAGATCCAGTGCGGAGTCTGAATATAGGGCTATGGCCCAGGTTAGTTCAGAAATGATGTGAGTAAAAGTCGTTCTTGTGGATCTACATGTAGAAGTCCCACTTACTATGGCTCTGGAATGTGACAATCAAGCTGCTATATTTATTGCTAATAATCCAACGTTCCATGAACGAGCCAAGCACATTGAGGTTGATTGTCACTACATACGAGATATGATTCAGAAGGGTTTTATTTCTACATCTCATGTTAGCTCAGGGGAGCAGACTGCAGATATCTTTACCAAGGTATTATTTAGAGGACCATTCCAGAAGTGCTTGTCCAAGTTGAGCATGATCGATATCTACGCTCCATCCTGAGGGGGAGTGTAGAGATATATTGTTTCTTAGTTTCTATATTCTTGTGGACTCTTGATGTAATTTACCAATAGGCTACTCTCCTATATAAGAGAGCCTAGGGTTCATGGAATAATTATCTCTCTTTCGTTTTTCCCAACATATGCGAATACACTTATGCCTCAACTTTTTTGCAATCACACTTTTGCCCATGTATACGTATAAAATTCACAATATCTCCTTCTGTTATTACTAAGGATGAAAACGAACGTGAATATATTCGTATCAGATCCGCTATCGTATTCGTTTTACACATATTTTGACATTCGTATTCGTATTCATTTTAAAATGGATGCGGATATGGATATCACTTCGTGTTAATATTCACATTCGTATCTGTATATCCATTTTCATTGATAAGTATAA
Organism: Ottelia alismoides; assembly: GCA_037367405.1. Classification (NCBI taxonomy): domain Eukaryota; kingdom Viridiplantae; phylum Streptophyta; class Magnoliopsida; order Alismatales; family Hydrocharitaceae; genus Ottelia; species Ottelia alismoides. The sequence goes on along the minus strand of JAZKJV010000535.1, from coordinate 1,097,821 downwards.
TAATATATTTATTTATAATTGTGCGTAACATTTTATGATTGCATTCACCATTGCTGATATTATTGTTGTGAAAATACTATATCTGATCTATTTATTTTATGTGTAAAAATCCTAAACATGTATATTTTAATTAATTTATTAAATATTTATGTTATTATTTATATCCGATTCAAATTCGTTTTACATCGTATTCGTTTTTAAGAATATGGTAACACATTTTTCACATTCCTCAATATCTGTATCCACATTTGTATTCGTATTTTAAAATAGATAAGAATATGATTATACCTATATTCGTATCCATATCGGAACGTTTTCATCCCTAGTTATTACACTTATATGCCCCTATATTATATTAACGAAAGGACAATGCTGTTAATTATGTAAGAATAAAGGGGCACATGTTATTGCAAAAAAGTTAGGAACACAAGTATATTGGAAAAACTCGAGGGGGGCAAATAAAAAATCCAAAACCTTTATAATCTTTGTAATTGTACACCATGGCCCCTATGGTCTTACTTTATTTAATACATATATGCCCCTGTCGTATTTTTGATCGTTTTTTATAGCTGATTTGAATGATTATGAATGAACAAGTATGGTGGAGAAAAGTATGTTTTTTCTCCTTTTTATAGTTGATTTGAACGATTACAAATGGATAAATATGGTGGAGAAAAGAATGACGGATTAATATAACCATTTTATACTAAGATCAACAACTTTGAAACGAAATTAGAGAGCGAAGAGAAAACCTTCCTAAAAAGGTCGGATGAGGATGAATCATGGAATTAAATTGGTTCAACCATATGATAACATCACCATTCTAAGAAACCGGATTAAGTTGAACCGTTGAAACCTGAATCAATCAAACATCTATAAATATACGTTCGAATATACTTCAAATAGGCATAAAATACATAGTCCACAAATATATATTATAGTAGATGTAAACTATTTTTTTCATAGGTGGCATCTCATACGGATATGTATAATATTTAAACAAGTAATTCTACTACAACAATAAAGCCTTTTCCCACATTAAGGAGGATCTGCTATATGGATTCTTTGCCTCCATTCATACTTATATTGGGCTATTCTCGGGCTTAGATCCAAAAAATTAAGATTCCTTCGTATAGTTTTATTCCAACACTTTTCAGGCCTTCCTAACCTTCTATTAGTCGGTTCAACATCTCAAAACTCGCACCTCCTAACTGGTCATCAGTTGACCTCCTTTGCAAGTGGTCAAACCACCTTAAGTGATTTTTTCGCATCTTATCCTCGATTGGAGCTACACCAACTTTCCTTCTAATTGCATCATTATGAATCTAGTCTTTACAGGTGTATCCACATATCCGCTTTAGAATTTTAATTTCTACTACCGCCATTCTCTGCACATGTCTATGGTTTACATGTCAACATTCATATCCATAGAGCATAGCAGATCTCACGATTGCTTTGTAAAACTCCATTTGATTTTCAAAGGAATTTTCTTATCACATAGAACAATAAAGGATCCTCTCCACTTTAGCCAATCTACATTTATTATATTAGTAACATCTTTATCGATTTTCCCATCATGTTGCCAAATAGATCCCAAGTATCTAAACGAATCTCTCTTCTGAATGTTAGTGTCACTAATCTTCACCTTGATTCCCTCATCATCGTTTCCATCAAAAGTGCACTCCATATATTCAATCTTAATCATGCTTATACAAAATCATTTAGTCTCCAGTGCATGTCTCCAGACCTCAAGCTTCTCATTCACTCAATCTCTAGTCTCATCAAAAAACACAATATCATCGACAAATAACATAAATCAAGGTATCTCATCCTGAATGTGACTTGTCAACTTGTCCATAATCAAAGTAAAAAGGAATGGACTCAAAGTTGAACCTTGATGCAGACTAATGTTGATGTCAAAATAGCCAGTCTTCCTAGACTGGATCCGTACACAAGATAAAACCCTATCATACATATCCTTTATGAGGTTAATGTATCAGGGTACTTGTTTCTTCTCCAAAATTCTCCACAATATCTCTTGTGTGATAAAATCATAAACCTTATCCAAATTAATAAAAATCATATGGAAATTCTTCCTTTTAGCTCAATAAATCTCTATTTTTTTGGTAAGTAGATGGCTTCATTGTTAAGCGACCTGATATGAATCCAAATTGGTTTTCTTTTACTTGGAAAACTTACCTCAACCTTCTTTCGATCACACGTTCTCAAATTTTCATAATATGACTAATTAGTTTAATTACTATGTTATTCGTACAATTTTGAATATCTCATTTATTCTTATAAAGAGGCGTCACAATGCTTCTCCTCCATTCCTCGGGCATTTTCTTGCTTTGTCAAATAACATTGAATAAATTTGTAACCTAGGTTAATCCACGCTCACTAAGCCTCCTCTACTTCCTTCCTTCGTATTCTTCTATAGCTTGTACTATCAAGTAGCTTTCACTACTAGTTAGATCTCTCAAAATGATCTCTCTATTTTCTTCCCCAATGAAAAACTTATGCAAATACTACTCCCATCTATTCTCTATATCCTTCTGAGTAACAAGCACATGACCTTCCTCATCCTTAAACAAATTACTCTATAGAAGAAAAATAGTGTGATTATACATAAAGTCCATTTAGTACAAAACTTGTGATAGTATACTTGGTTAGAAGTTTCAAATGGGTTACAGAAGGCATTGAATCAACTTCCACCAACACGTTATTTTTTAATAAATTCAAAATTAAATTGTGGTTAAATTTCAATTGAACCAAGTTAAATCATGTTTGAAAAACCAATTAAATCGGTGATTTGACACAAAAATCAAATTTTCAGTAATGGTTAACCAGCAGGCCTAGTACACCTATCGAACCATCCAATTCGATCCGATTTTCAAAACATGACATGGGATTGTGTATTCTCGGATAAAGCCTCCTACTACCCGAGACCTTAGGGTGGGCTAGAATCAAAGCCTATGAAGCCAAGGAAATGTTGTTATTCTCCAAACATATTTTAATATGAAATATATTTAAAACGTGAGAGTCGATTATAAGTGATGACGATTATTACTTGACAACTTGGGATTAAGCATAGACTCTACCCCAAAAAGTTGCCAATGTTTTCCTAGATAACGACTCAACTTCAGGACCGAAACATAACAAATAGTAATGAGATTCTCTTCGATCATGAAAAGGGCTAACTGAGAAATGAGGGTGAAAAGAGACAACAATAGAAACTATCTAGAGCATGCAACCACCACTATCACTGGGAATATGTGATATACTCTATCACAACGAGGTTGTTGCGAATATAAGTGGAGGTTGTAGTTGCCAATCATAGCCTCACAAGGAATACCACAAAACATAAAAGTGCATTATAAGGTGGAAATTAATATTTGACAACTTGAACTTAAACATTTTGATCTGTTTTAAATGGATCTAACTGGCCCGAATCTAGCAACTTGTCATGGTATATTCTTCTCAAAAACAATTCAGATATAGTTCGACGATGTCATAGAGATGGCTGAAGGCTGATATCCCAAACTAAAGTACACGGATCTGCAATTTTGCAACTTCTATTAAAATGAAAAGCATCGGTGTATTATAATCAAATGGACTTTATACCTGAATAAACTATCCTAAGATAAGTAGTCACATTATGATTATACTCTTTTATCCCACCTTATCTGGTCTATCATGCATAAAGTTTACCTCTCTTTCCAATGGTTCGAGGGATAAGGAAATTAAATGGTCGGTAAATAGAGATATAACAGATGATGTAATCATGATGTGACCACTGAACTTAAGATAGATTATCCCGACATAAAAAGATGTTATCACACCGACATAAGCATAATTTTTCTGTAGAATACTTATGAGTTCTATTTGTTGCTACTAATCTCAACAAACCCAAAAAAAGATATAGTCCAAGTAAAATTTACTAGTTTTTCAAGACCCTCTGAGTTCTATATATTTTCTGATCGCCGTTCATACTATATTTATATCGAATACAACTATATTTGCTTGGAACTGAAAAGATCAATCCTACGAACTTGATTTTAATTTTCTTGCTACGGTATAATCAAGGATGGCCATATCGATATCGGTACCATGTCGATACGATATATCGTCGATATATCGGCGTCGTATCGTCGATATCGAGCCGAGATTGTGAATAAAATGGCCTTGGAAGGTCAAATATCGATCATATCGGCGATATATTGGTGACCTGTCGATACTGATATATCGTCGATATATCGCGATACGGCTTTCCATGGGTATAATTGGTTAGGTATATCTATCCTTCCTAACTTGTACAACCCTTATGCTACAACAACCATATCAATGCTTGCTACGGAAACAGGGTTTCTACTTACCAGACGGATGAAACTCCTGATTTAGATATGTTACAATGATGAAGAGTTCAACGCGATGCGGGTTTGGAGATGTTCAAGAAATTCAAGGACCAGGGGACAAATACTACCCTCAACTTTGACTTGTAATTCAACTTCAGTGCAACGATTGTCTTGGGATTCCTTATAGTCATAATGTTCTCGACGTCTTCGATCAACAACTGCATCAATTAGGTCGCATTCTATCAGCCGTCAAAAAGTGAGCCGACTTGGGCACCCGATCACTTGCAAACCCTTCACACGAGGCAACACTCTAGGCTCAAACGCCACGATCTCCTTTGATGGGGGCCGCTTCCAAGTTTTCGAGGGGTCTGATTTGAATCCTCACCAGCTCACCTTCGTCCGGCCATTATCCCTTCGTGATCCTTCTGCAATACAAGCGTGGGAAATTCAAATTCTTCATTCGCGCTAGTTCCGGTACCTCCACGCCCCGAAGCTGAAGGAGACGATGGTGTTGGAGCCTGGAACGTTGCCTCATCCGATGTTGCAAGTGATCGGGCTCTGGATGGCTTAGAGAATGCAACCAAGTTTATGCAGTTGTTGATTGAAGATGGCAAGAACATGACGACTATAAAGAATCTTAGGATTGTCACTGAACTGAAACCGAATGGCAGTTCAAAGTTGAAGGTAGTATATGGTCTCCGGTCCTCGAATTTCTATACAAAGGGGATACTTGCGAAAGATTTCAAGGTCGTATTTCCTCACCATTCTGAACTGCAGTATCCCGAGGACGATCAGCTTCGCCATCGCATGAGAAGTGTGGCCTTAAGCCGATCCAACATCGATAGTAATCATGGTCTAAATATGGAGACTCGAGAGCCCAAGGGCATAGACGTGGAATCAGGCAAGATTCAAACATGAAAGCGAGGGTACCAGTGATTTTGGAAGGCGTCATTTCTTCACCCATTGCAATCGTTGCCTGTTTATAGATGGATCAGAATATAGTATCCAGTTGTTATTTGAAAATTTGGGGATAGAAAGAGAATCAATGTCTTTCGGTACCTCGTACGTCTTGGTGTCGGGCCCGTGGGGAGTCATGCAGCTGTGCAGGCTTGCACCTCCGGGGAGAAACCCATCAGCCTTGGCCTGCACAAATGGAGAAGAATGCCATGTTTTTCTAAGTTCATGTGGACTGGATATCTTGCAAGTGAGAACGGATATCATGCAGCGATTCCTCGTTGAAGTACCTCATAAACACCGTGTATCAGGCCCATGAATTCGGTCATGCAGTTGCGATGGTAATAAGGTGGGCGAAATGTGTGCTCAGCGACCAGCCATCTAGGTGGGAAAATAACGAAATCAAGCAATGCAACTCCAGGTTTGTCGGATGGGACTGTGAGAACTGCTTGCAGGTTCGCAAGAAAAGCAGGTCATCTCGTTAACACTGAGTTATATTGCAGCTTGAAAATGTTAATAGTCGTTTGATTGTCACCTGTATTTATCGATGGATCGGCATGGTCGAAGAGAACCGTGTTGAACGGGCAAAATCTACTCAAATCATACTGCAAGAAATCAGACTGGTTAGCACATTCATAACAACAATCGAGCCTTTTCAACTTTGAGTGAGGTTGGCAGCAAGGATCTGTTGCCTCCAAACAGATTCAGCACGGATTCAAGACGATAGCCGGAGAAAGGCAAAACCCTTACTACCGGGGAAATGTATAGCACACTGACGGGTTAGATTAAATTGATATACAACACTGCATCTGAAGATCATTTTCCGAAAAAAAATAGAAGGCGGAAAATACATAGCCGGTGTTATATTCCAGGGATAAAAAGAAGTAGAACCTTGTAAGGAGCATAATTGCCACGCCAGGCAACAACATTGAAGGGTGAAAAATCCTGTCTGGCAGTAAAAAGCTCGCCTCCGAATTTTTGCACAATGGTGAAACCAGGATGATGGTCGTTATCAAAGTAAGCAGTCGGGACCAAGAAGTCTCTCGCGTCGGCAAGACCATTAGCACCTGAAAATTTACATAATATGGGGGGAATAAACAAAGGCATGGACTGGATGGCAATGCTTAAAGATCGTATGAACTCTACCGATTGGGCCAAGTTCGGGAAGCTGAAAATGTGCGCCAAATACTTCGGCAATGTAGCCACGAGATGGCCCGTCAGGGAGATCGATGGAAAAACGAAATCCCTGAGGAATAACTACTATTTCACCAGGTGCAACCTGCAATCTTCCGCATTCAGTTGTCATCCACAACCCTGCACTGAAAAATGCATGTAAGAGGAACCTTAAATAACAAACTTTGACATGCAAGTATGCTAGCCACCAATAACCTTTGGCATTATGCGGCACGGACTGCATCGGATATGCACATATAGGAGTCGTGCGAGCCTCATGCACATGCAGATATGAAGAAAAAATTCCAGTTCTTTTTCACAATTTGAATGATAATATCAGCAAAACACTAAAGTATAAATTGAAATTGCCTTTCTATTTGGAATATCGCCAATTCCCAAGGATGAGACACAAATTATCATTCTAATTGTTGCAAAATATAAAGGAAACCATAGCAACACATTCCTCCCAAGAACATGAAGAATTGAGTGATGCATGACACACCACAGGAGCAAAGACCAATTAGAGTTAGCATATGTGGGGGGCATGGAAGGACATATCGATATCGGTATCGATATCGGTACCATGTCGACACGATATATCGTCGATATATCGATGCCATATCGTCGACATCAAACCGAGATTGTGAATAAAATGGCCTGTCGATACCGATATCGGCCATATCGGCGATATATCGGTGACCTGTCGATATCGATATATCGCCGATATATCGTTGATATATCGCGATACAGCCTTCCATGGTGGGGGGTAATGAGCAACTTATTTATTATGAATTCGAGGATTTTCTTATATAGAAGATAGGGAGTCGTAGAGCTAATGGAAAGATAACAGAGTCCAAAAAGAAAAGAAATTTCAAATACATAATTTTCTCACTCCTCTCAAGTTGGTATATGCATGTCATATCCAAATTAGAAGAAGAAACTAATAGCGATTTTTCAGAAGTGATTTTTCTGAAGATATTTGCAAGAGTATAATTTTCTTAATTTCAATACGGTATTTTATATTAAATTGTATATTTTTTTGGAAAATCTGAGGCTGTCTCAACGGCCTCGAGGATATGTCTCATCTCATCTCGATTCCAATGAAACTACTTCGTTTCTCTTTTTTTTAACCTTGATTTTCATGGTGAGCTCTTTGACTTGCGTAAAATAAGTAATTTATCCTACAAATGAGTGCACTAAGGACTCTCCATGTGTTGACTTGACTACAAGTCTGCTACGAGCAAAAACAATATCTAGACAATGATAATAAGATAAGGGAGTCGTCTACCAAACTCTTGTATATCTTGAAACCTTCAAAATAGTCGTCATTAATATTAGTGACGATTGAGCCTCGAAAAGTATCAAAGATGGCAGCGAAGGAGTAGGTTGGGGTGGAAGGAAATGAATGACTTGAATTAATGAGAGGACCTAGGGTTTTCTTATATAGGAGAAGAACTTATTGGGCAAATTACAAGAAGAAGAAAAAGAAAATAGATAATCTTAAAATATCACAAAGGATAAGTAATATCTCGGCACTCCCCTCAAGCTGGAGCATAGATATCGATCAGACTCAGCTCGGAACAACATTTCTGATAAAGTCCTCTGGCTAGGGCCTTAGTAAGAACATTTGTTATCTGATCTCCAAAGCTGACATGCGTAGTGGCAATAAGACCCTTTTGTATCATGTCACAAGTGTAGCGGCAATCCACCTCTATGTGTTTAGTCCTCTCATGAAAAGTTGGGTTGTTAGTAATGAACAAAGCATCGGAGGTGCATGGGAAAAAGCACCTCTATAGTCAGGTCAGTAAGAACAGGTCTGACCAACATCATTTTTGTGCTAGCTTGCATCATGGCCATGTACTCTGACTCAGCAGTCGATATGGCAACCACGGGCTGCTTCTTGCTCTTCCATGAAATCAGGGAATCTCCTATAAACACAGCGAAGCCTGAAGTAGACTTCCTACCATTTCGACACCCAGCATAATCTGCATCTGCACATATGATGTAACTGAAAGAGATGTACCTCTGCTGAAAAGAAGTTTTATGCCTAGTGATGTCTTCAGATACCTCATAATCATGGCCTTAAATTTCGGCGAATTTCGACCGAAATTCGGTCGAAATTCGGTTTCGTGGCGATACCGACATCGAAACCATGTATAATATCTGTTTCCAGGATTTCGGCCGAAATTTTGGCCGAATTTCGGTCATTTCGGTCCATTTCGATGGAAATTGTTCACAGATTTCTCGGATTTCGGTGGAATTTCGGTTCATTTCGGTCCATTTCGGTCCATTTCGACTGAAATTGTTCTAGGTCACCATATGTCATGCCTAGGCCACTTATTGATATTCATAGGTACTATTTGGTCACTAAATGAAATTTATAGGTCACTATTTCAACCACCATTGCAATATAAGCCACTATTCCAACCACCATTGTAATAAATAAGGCCATTAAGGGTCCTATTTAAACCCAATAAATATAATGTATATGTTCTCATTCCATCTCACAACTTCACAAGTCACAATTCACAACTTAACTTAAGTCTTGGAGAGCCAAGTTTCCAAATTCCAAGTCTCGTATAACATACATTTTACGATCACAAGCTCTATTATGCATTTATTTTGGCATACATGTTAAAATATTCGTGTTTGTGTGTGTGTCTTATTTTATTTTTAAATAAAAGTATTATTATTCTTTTGAGAATTGATAGAAAAATTGAATGCCAAAATTTAACCGTGTGTACTGAAATATGAAATTTCACTCTGGACGGTCATTGATATGATGACCGAAATCATTATTTTAAGGTACTGAACATTATAACATCTTATTATAAGCAAAAAAACTTGTATTTATGCCTCTTTTATTGATTAAACACGTTACAAATCTTAAATTTTGAAAAAATGAGTTTTCAAGTCGTTTTCCCAATTTCCGGCCATTTCACTGAAATTCCACCGAAATTCCACCGAAATTCCTTTTCTGGGCTTACCGAAACGAAACCGAAATCCGACATTTGAGGCCTTGCTCATAATCATATGGATTGCATCCATATATGCATGTATGGTTGCTCCATAAACTGACTCACTTTGCACATGGCAAAGGATATGTCATTCCTAGTAATAGTAACATATAGTAGCTTGCCAACGAGTTCCATGTACCTCCTCTTGTCGACCTCCTCAGTGTCATCATCATAGAGTTTCATGCTCAGGTGAATAGGAGTAGTGGCAGGCCTGCAATCTACCATGCATGTATCTGACAAAAGATACCAAGGTCCTCGTTCACAAATTGCTGACTCAAGAAGTCCTTGGCAACCTGAATGCCATGTTCGGCATCTCTTGTAATGATAATGTCATCAACATAAACAAGAATGATAATGGTATTTCTCTGAATCCTATGCACAAACAAAGAATGATCGGCAGTCGATCGCATAAACCCGTGTTGCTCTATCAAGTCCGAGAGCTTCTGGAACCATGCCCTTGAACTCTGCTTGAGGTCATAGATAGCCTTGTGTACCTTCTGACACTCCTCCTCAGCAACAAACCTTGGTGGTTGATGCATGTAGACCTCCTCCTCTAGATCACCATAGAGGAAGGCATTCTTCACATTAAGCTGATAAAGGGGACAATCTTGTGTCACAGCAATAGACAAAAGAATAAGCAGAGTAGAATGTCTGGCAATCGGAGAAAAAGTATCTTGATAGTCCACCCCATATGTCTGAGTGAACCCACATACCACAAGTCTCGCATTATAGTGATTTACAGTTTCATCTGCATGATGTTTCACAGTAAACACTCATTTGCATCCCACAACGGATGCGCCAACTGGAGCAAAAACAAGTTGAAATAATTGGACATGGTAATGTTAAATATGAATATGAAAGAGGTCAAATTTAAGCATATGAATATGAAAGAGGTCAAATTTAAGCATTCATCTTGCATAAATATATACTCAACAACGAAACCTTTATAAACATGTGAAAATACGAAAAGAACATTTTTTTCTTTAAAAAAATACTTGAAAAAGCCCATAACGCCTCACCTTAGGCCTCGCCCCGCCTCGACCGCCTTAGGCATCCGAGGCGCAAGCCTCTACCAAGAGGTCTGAGGCGGTCGCCTTAGGGCGATTTCTCACCTCGAGCACCTTTACGCCTTGAGGTGTGTTTTTTAAACCATGGGTCGTGAGTTACTAAGAAAAAAACTGAGGGAAAGAGAAAGGGTTCCTCTGGGAACCCTAAAATGAAAGAAAAACAAAAAAACCCAAGAGGGTGACCTTAAAAAAATGAAGGGCCAAAGGTTAAAAAAATGAAGGGCTGAAGTTAAAAAAGGATGAGAGAAAAAAATGTTGTAAAAGCCGTATAAAAGAGAGAGAGAGGGAGAAAAAAATGAAACGACTTTAAAAAAGGTATTCTTAAAAAAGAAGAATAAGAAGGAAGTGATGGGCCTTTTTTGGGCCATATTAAAAAAGTTCAAAAAAATTGTTTGGATGCATTTAAAATGATGAAAAGCCACAATAAATTTTTAAAAATGTTCTTGTGTTTTCCTATTATCTTGTCTTCTCCCAACTTTGTCGATGTTCATTTTTCCGACAAATATGGGAGAAAAGGGGAGTGTTAGGTAGAGTCAGATGTTCCAGATTCAGACGCAAGATTCCATACCAGTCATTCGTTCAGACTCTACAGATTTTATCAGATTTCAGACTCGACATTCAGATTGGTCATACTCCAAGTTCAAGGCACTCTATGTTTGAGAGGTTTGTTTTTCGAGTTCTCCAGAGAGAGACTCAGTTTCAAGCATGCACATATATGCGGTCTTTTCATATGTGCACATGTTTGCCATCTTTTGGTGGTCCCCATCTTTCTTCTTGTTGTTTCGGTCAGAGTTTTCATGTGAGCCATAGGGACTCCAGAGTAGAGGACAATTCTTATGCTATGTTGGCTAGGGTTTTCATGTGGTATCATAGGGACTCCAGAGTAGAGTATCATTCTCTGTGCCAAATGGAAGAGACCAGTTCTCCGATGAGGAGACTTTTCAGACTGTGGACTCCGACGAGGATTACACTTTCATGGCCTTTTCAGTTCAACCCTTTTTCAGAGATGAACAATTGTCCACATGTTGTGGAGGGCCAGAGTTCTCTGACGAGGAGACTCATTTCCAGTTGCAGTGACTCTGACAAGCGCAGTTCAGGGCACATGCTCTCCGACGAGGAGATTCAGTTGACTCACACTCCAGCCCATTCTTCCTCCTCACTTGCATGGCATGAGAAGCAATGTCCTCGACAGCAACCGACAGTTGTGCGTGTTGAGTTGATATTGTTTGTAGTGTCATGTACTGTGAGTTGAGTTTCTTTCTGTTTTTCCAAGCTGAGCATTGCACGCTCCAGCGTGAGGGGGAGTGTTGGAGTATAAGTTGTATGCGTCATATATGATGGAGATGGGGACCCATTTACTACATCCACGTCTTTAGTCCCGCATCTACCAGTTTGAAAATTTGGAGACTCGGTGAGGGCTATATATAGACCCCTACATCCTTTGTATTTAGGGGAGAAAGTGCAATGCATAACCTGATCCTTTGAGGCTTTCTCCCGTAGTTTCATCTCGCTCCTTAGAGAAGAGGATTCCACGTAAAAACCTTTTGTTCCATGTTTACATTTCTAGTTTATGCTCTGTTTATCATTTATGCTTCCGCATTCTCTATTTTCTAACCGTCTCTAAATAAAACTCCGTATATTTGAGTGAAACCGTTATCTACAAGCAAGACCTGCTCAACTTTGCCATGGGGAAGTTTTTTTTAGAAGTATCAGGAGCATATTTAGGCAGTGAAGATCTATCAACATGCAACTAGAGTGACACCAGCAAGGCAGGACACTAGGAATTCGTAGATCCATGAGAGTACGTCCAGTCAGAAGTTCTATAATATATTCAAATTTCACCTCATCAAGGAAATCTAAACACTTCAAGCAGTCGACACGAAACTACGACAGCTTAAACCTCACGAAGTTGTCAGAACTAGAATCAAATCAACTGAAAAAAAAAGTCACTTACTTCCCATCTGCGGCACGAGCAGAAAATCACCATCCGCATTGCAGAACGCGCAGCTCTCCATAGACTTGTTCGCAGCATACCTGTACCCAAAAATAAAATTATCAAAACTCCAAACAAATGCATCATCTGCGAAAGGATTCGTTCGACTCTACATGTGGATGGCGTAACCGTGCCGCAGAAACGAGCTCCCCGCGCCGCACACCGTGAACATCCCATCCACGAAATCGACACACCTGTCCGCAGGCACATCCGCGGGCCTCCACCGCAGCTGCGTGGGGGTGGCCGAGCAATTCCCGCGATCGAACTCGCTTATCAGAAACCTGTGCGCGGGATCCCGCCGGACGAAGGGCTCGTGCGTGACCGACGGCTTGATCCGGTACAACCAGCTGCCAAAAAATCAAAAAAAATGGTGAAAATCGGGGGGAAATAGGAAAACGAGCGGGATCGGAGGGGATTACCTGCGGCGGTTGAGGGAGCGGGGTGCGGTGAAGGGGGAGCCGGAGATCTGCTCGGCGTAGAGGCCGAGGGGGCAGAGGAGGGGGTTGTTCTGGGCGGGGGGGAGGGCGAGGGGGACGGCCTCGGAGGAGAGGTGGTTGCCGAAGCCCGAGAGGTAGGGAAGGGAGAGCCAGAGTGGGTCTTCCGCCATGGAAGGTCTGTGGTGGAGGTTGTGGTGGTCGAGTGGAGCATCGTTCTTCTGCTGCCGATGAGCATATATATGTGTGGGGTTTTTTGGGCGGGTGGAGGGAGAGAGGTGCCGTGTGCGAGTGGGGCTTTCGCGGGAGTATGGCTACTGCGGCAAGTGGAGAGAATAGATTGGAAGTGGGGCCCGCCACTTTGTTTCTTTCCCTGCCATCCAAGGTTTTAAAAGCAGGACCGGACGTTAAACCGGTTAGTCTTCGGTTTGGTTCAATCGGGTCGGACTGTCGGTTCAAATCGGTTGGACTGGTGATGATGTCAGCATGACGTCATCATTCATATCGACTCGAAAAAAACCGGATCAGGCTTAATTTACTGGTCCTACCAGTCAAACTGGTTTTTTGAACCGATAAAACCGGATAGATATATGTAAATATGTATTTATATATCAATGAAATAATCATTTAAAATGTCAAATCTTTCAACATAAAAACATGATTGTCTATTTCAAATAAAGCTCTACAAAAGATAGTCACATTTTCTAGCATTATATATGAATATAATATTGTAATAATTTATTTATAGTTGCTTTTAGAAAATTACCCCAAGAAAGTAGTGGCACAAGTTATATTCCAAAAAAGAGATGGACGTAACTGAAATTGTAGAATTTAAGAAGGGTACAAGTGATAAAAATCATATTCATTTTAAACCTTTATTTTTAAAAATATACTAAACCATCAAATCCGGGTCAATCCGGGTCAACCAAGTCCAACGGCCCGGGTCAACTCGGTTCGACCATCGGTCTGACCCGATTTTTTATTTTCTTTTTTTAAAAAAAATTAATTACCTAAAATCGGCCGAACCGACGGATCGGGGCCGATTCCCAGTCCAACCGATCCGACCGGCCGGTCAGGTCCGATTTTTTAAACCCTGCTGCCATCTACTCCTGACTATTTGTTTGCTTAGGGCGAAGAAATCAATGTTCATTCATTTTTGGTGTATGATAGATTTTAGGAATGAACGATGGATAGGTTATATTGTTGAAAGAAGTGTAATGGATGATGTAATCATGATTATGATAACATCATCTTGGGATTGTTTAGTTTGAGATAGTCTTTTTTTCTCTCGAGATAAGGAAATGTTGTCCCCTTCCAAGCGAGGCGAAGGCAGTAATAACGAAAAGGAATCTGAGATTTATCTTAGCATTGGCTTTCGAGTTGTTGGTAAACAATTTTGAAGGTTGCTTGATCAAGCATGCATACTCTCTGACTTAGGAGGAAAATATGCAAGGCCGGACTTGGGCATTATTTTGAAGTGCAATGATCCAGGGTCCACTAATTTTAGGGGTCCAAGTTTGCATGTAGTCTAATTTTTAGGTTAGGAATAAAATAGAATTTGTCGTTGAAACAACTTACTGAAAAATAAGCTTCTATAAATTAGGAATAAAAATAGATAGGATACGGATTGGATATGCCTATTTCTATTCCATATTCATTTTATCTCTATCGAATACCGATATGGATATGATTCAGATATGCATTAAGGAAATCATATTCTTAAAAATACCGATACGTGTTAGAATCTGAGTACATATCAAATAAAGAGCGGACCCGGATGTGGATCGAATAAAGAGCCAATCCGAATATAAATCAAATAAAGAGTGAATCCAAATATAGATCCAATAAACATGGAATCCAATTACGGATAGAATAAAGACCACATACGAATACGAGTTGAATTTCTATCAAAGTTCAAAATGATTTAAAAAAAACGACCGAAATATGAATAACTTGCATCATGACAAGAGGTAGAGTCAAAGTAACATGTTGACCGGAAGCAAAAGGGGGGATAGGGCATCGTAACTTTTGTTAGTGCCCATTCCCAAACAAACGGAAGTTTATTGATACCATTATTATATTATATTATATCATATATAATGCTAATAATAGCATGATGTTGTGGCGTATATTACATTAACTAATATATAAAACAATATTAAATGTTGTATTCGGATATATGTATCTGGATCCGGATATTCATGCCATTACCATAGTTGCATACGTGTTTGAAAAATTTTTACAACCCATATCCATATTCAATCCATATTCGATTAGTAGTCAGATACAGATATTTGTATCCGGTAATTTTTTGAATACGGTAAGCAGACATTCGAATATATTCATATCCGTTTTCATCTCGACTATAAATTCGAATTTTCGGTGAATAACTTAATGCTAAAGTCAAAAATTTAATGAGATTATATATGGGTTGATTGTTCCTCAAAAATAGAATGTTTCATTTTATACTTGATGGTAAACACACTAGGGACAATTTGCTCTTATTAAAAAAATTTTTAAAGGCCTCTTTTTTCTCTTTTGCCTAGAGCCCATGAAATGTCAGGGACGACACTGAAAATATGTTGAAGGAGATCTAGAGCTGGAGGTAGTGTTATTCGGCCGAGGCAGACGCAGACGCAAATGTCAGAGGGGAGATGTGGACATCCGGTGGAAGAATTGGTGATGGATGTGGGTGGAGATGGATGGTTGGAGGGAAAACCTGGATGAGCACACAGTTGTTTGAGGTAAGGATAGGTAGGCTCAAAAGGCGAAGGTGAAGCTTCCTAAGAATCTATCATATGTGATACTCGTAACAAGTGACATGTGGATAAGAACGCAGCACACTTGAAAATTCAATTGCCAATATTATACAAGCTTGTTCTGTCTCTTATACGTCAATTTTCCTCGGTTATTAGGTTGTGATGGTACTCTCATCATATCCATGACAACTTCAACGGTGAAACCTGAAATGGACTTTGTAAGAGCGAGTGGAGCCAACTCCATGTCGTATAAGGGGAAATCGTGCAAGGTCATGGGGTTTATCTCAGTGGCGGATCCAGGATTACAGACTGAGGGGGCACACTCACAAATAAAAGTAATAATAAATAATATTACAATTTAAAAATCAATATAAACATTCATATGCATATATATAAGAGTTTTTTACATATTTAAAAAATACACACATGTATTTGAAGTTGACGACATCTAGGTTTTATATTATGAAAATAATTCATAATCATCAACGATAGAATCAAATATCTCAGTTTCAATGTATTCACCTCCCATTCGAATATCTCCCTTTCAATGTATCCGGCAGGGAGTAGGATGCAAACATATACGGTTATATCCGTATCAAATCCGTGTCACCGTATCCCTTTTATATAGATTTTGATGTTAACATTTCAAAGTGGATATAGATATGGATATCGTTTTGATATTTGCAAACGTCCATATCAGTATCATTTTATCTGTTTTCATATATAATTTTAGTTGTAGATTTATTTTTAGTCATATATAACATAAATTTATATCTTCTTTCGTCATATTTAGTATACTTTTTATAATATAAGTATATTTAGTATATTAATATCATGCACTTTATTTCTATTCATTTCATGTATATTTAAGTCAATCTGTAAAGTATATTTAACAATACTCGTATACGATCAATATCTATTTTATATATGTATCTATTTTTAAGGATATGGTGACATGTTTTAATTTCTGTCAATATCTATATATGCATCTATGTTCGTATTTAAAAAACGAATAAGGATATGGTAATGCCGATATCGGTATTTATATTTATCTGTTTGCATCCCTAGTAGGGATGCACGTCACATCTATGTATATATATATATATATATATATGTAATGTCGATGTGCAAGGGAGCTGGGGATACTGCTGAGTGACGCGCTGGCACCGTGGGGAGGGAGGCACATCGACATGGGTTGGACGTTTGGAGGAAATGCGAAAGAGAAGAGAACCAACACCATGGGGAGGGGAGATGCAACGGCTCAGGTTAGTCGTCCAATGCATACGAAAAGATCCATCGACAATCTTCCATCAAAGATTAAACAAAGATGCAGATATTCAATCACACCATCATGAACATGAAACTTTTACCATGTTCTACTAGTGCATCTACACTATGGGGAGATGGATCTCTAATGCAGAAGGGTTTGTTGAATTTTGGTCTCTTATGATCTCTACTATCATGAGTCAATGGCTCAAAGTTATTTGGTGAAGAAGGTGAAGGAATTCTTGATGTGTTTGTTGCTCCTGTCATAGATATAGTTATATACGTACAACATATGTTGAAAGTCACGACTTCATACATCTTTTGATGCGCAATGGTATAAATATTAGTGAATAAGAGAGTCCAATCAAAGTGCAAGCATGTGTGTTATTTACGTGTTTATCCATTTAAACCCTCTAATTACATATACACATTTAATATTGTGTCGTTAACATATTTTGTTGTGATTCATAGGTTTTCCTTTTTGCCATTGAGGACTATCTCAAGTTCTTGTGTGTGAGCATTACTAATCTTAAAATGTAATAAATGTACATATGTTCGAGTTCTGTTCTATAAGAACGTTCAAAGGTTTGATTTCATTTAGAAATCTAACATTCGAGCTCAATTCGATAGTATTTTGCTAACAATTTAATTTAAGTCAAACTTGTTGAAATAAAAAGTTGGAAACATAAATTTTGATAGTTCGATAAGTAGAGTACCGGAGACGATTCTAGTTGAATTGGAATAAAGCCTCGTGTTGGTAGCATAATTTCACCACCAAACCTTTTACATATACTAGGATGAAACAGTGCTTCGCGACGGAATATAAATTGGATTTTATCCTTAACATTACAGAGTTAGATCAATGAAGATGATTTAATACAAAAAATGCTTAGTTTCCTTTAATTCAGAGGTAATATTTAAACTAAAAACTCAATTGAAGAAATTGTTTCAGGTGTAATATAGATAATCATCTAGTTTCCTTTAATGCAAATGTAATCATAAGAATATACATTTTTTTATTTATTATCATTAGTAACTATTATTGCTTATAAGATATTGGATGTTAACCGATTTAATTCATTTTTTCCATAAGTTAAATGGTTTGAAGAGAATGCGAATAATTGAGTATTTTTTGTTTATGTACTAAGCTTGAAATACAATCTTCTTTCCTTTCTCTATATATCACTTAATTCCAAAGTTATAGGTAGGGGTGTAAGAAAATTCTCAAGTTCGATATTCGCTCAGGTTCGGCTCGCTAAAAGTTCGATTCAGATTCGATTCGGAAATAAATGAACCGAACCTGGACACAAGTTTAGGCTCGATTAAATAAACGAACCGAACCTAAAAATCATAGATTCGCTCTGGTTCGATTCGTTAGAAGCTCGATAAACATACACATATACATATTTACAAATCCTTAATCCGTAGAAGTGGACTTATTTTGAGATGAGTGGTTTTTATCCCAAGGTAAGTGAATTTTGTCTAGAGATAACTTAGATATTTACGAGATAACTAGGTTTTATCTCGGTATAAACTATCCAAAAATAAATAGTCACATCGTGTTTACAACATCTATCATCTATGGTCTAGTACTTTTCCCTTCTTTATCTTCAAATCAACAGAACAAGTACAAAAATTACTTATCGAATATCTCTGCAGTATTTTTATTTTTTATTCCCATCTGAATAGATATAAAATATATTGTAATTATACTTTTTCAAAGAAACAAATCTTTATTAATCTAATTTTTTCAAAAGTTGAAGATGAGTTAGATAAAGAAAAAAACTAAATGAATTTTTATTCTAACTGTAAATACACACATATGTTTCCATTTCTCTTCTTTTCACTCCCTCTTATTAGAGAATTCTTAAGTTCGATATTCTCTTGGGTTCGATTCATTTAAAAAGAAGTTCGAATCGGATTCGGTTCGAAAATAAACGAACCGAACCTGAACACAAGTTTAGGCTCGATTAAATAAACGAACCGAACCTAATAAATATAGGTTCGCTCAGGTTCGGTCCGTTTACACCCCTAGTTATAGGTCCGCATATGTATAAGTGAAATAACAATAGTTATAAAATAATGTCAAAAAAATATCAAGTTGGCAGAAAAGGGAAATCATTAACGTAAGGAAGGAAATTTCAGGTGAAAGAATATAGGCATAACTGGAGCGATCTACGAACCGAGAGATAATGTAATCCCCAAAGAGAGCACCTCAGGAGCTTAGGATGAAAATGGACGCATGTGATCAATAACAACAATATTTGCTTAAATAAGGAATGAAATTCGACGGTTTTCGTGAAGGAGTCTAAACCAATAGGTTTCGTAAACTAAAATTTAATCGAAGAATCATATGCGTAAGATGTGATTTTAATACACAATATCCATTTAGTTTCTTTCCATTCAAAAGCTACCATTTTCTTTAAAACTCAATTGAAGAAATTGTTTCATTTATAACACAGAAGACCGTTTAGTTTCCTTTACTTCAAAAATAATCATAGGAATATACACTTTTGGTAATTTATTATCATCATTAGTACTCATTGTTTAAGTGATCGATATACATGTACAAATATATTAATCACTTCAATGTATAAACCATTGATGTTAACTATTTAATTTATTTGGAATACCTTATTATATATTAATCAATTCGATATATAAACCATTGATGTTAACTCACTACAAGAGGAAGGACTATTTACGGCAGTTAATATACGTCGCAAATAATTCAAAAACTGCTGCTAATAAGTGCCGCCCGACGCAAATACCTTTTGCGGCGGTTGTATAGTAATCGCCGCCTATACAAACCGCCGCAACAAGTATACTAGCTCTTTTGAGGCGGTCATTAAGAACCGCCGCAAATAGTAACCGCCGCAAAAAAATAACAGAACAGATCCTCTGCTAGCAATTCTGGTAATGGAACTTCTCTAAATCTGCTAGCAAGTATAACATATTGCAACATAATATAGATTTGATTAGGCACATCATGCAAGGCTGGAAAAAAACAACAAAAAGAAGTAAGTCATATACATATTACAACTTTCTAACAAGTTCTTCCACAAAGGAAATGTTCTCCAGAACATATATTTTTACATGATTCTAGATATATAACATACTAGCTAGCTAAATATGAGGTGCAGCATCACTGTCGCCAGGGGGAGGGCTATCGTTACTTTCACGATGCGGAACTACATGGTTCGTTCTACTCAGCTCTTCAATCAACCTATGCATTTGTTGCATCGTTTGGGTATTCTGTTGCACTAAATCTCGCAGTTGATCTTCCCTCTCATGTGCCCTATCCAGATCATCTCTCAAGTCCACTATTGTCTTCTTAAGCTTCTCGAACTCCTCCTACGATGGCCCACCACCCATTCGTCCATACCAACTTGTCTTGGTGGAAGATGCACCACCAAGTAGAACCCGTCCTGAATGTTGGGCAGCAGGAGGAAAGACGTGGCGAAAAGCATCCTCACCCAATTGTTCTGGAGTCGCGTGGTCTGATGAAGGTTGACTTTGTATGAACTCTACCATGCGACCCTGCAAATTGAAAGTCATTCATCCAATTATAGATACCCTTCCCTTTTAAAAGTTGGATTAAAATGAAAGCTTGACTTACATGAGCTTCTGCATAACTCTCATGGATAAAAAAACTTATTTCCTTCTTTGTCTGTCGACTGCCGTGTTCTCTCAAAAAGTCTCACTCGATCCGTCATCTCCCCTGATGCAGCCTATAATTATAGAATACATCAGCAACTATTGCATTTACAATAGAACAAAACTAAATGGACCTTACATGGATGTGTTTTAATTGATCTAAACTTGTCCTCCCCAAGGTATGTGTGGGACCAGGAGCTTTTCTTCTATTGGCCGTGTTGTTTGAGATATATTCTGTATGTAAGAAAGTAATAAAAAAATTTTAAGAAAGATTCAAAATACTAAATATATTTACATCTATGTTGATTATACCTTGAACTCCTCACTGGTCCAAAATCAATGGCAGCCTCCCACTCTGCATGTTGCCAGCCCAAAGGTGGATTGGCTCTTGCTTCAGCCTCGGATGTGAATTGGTCGAAAATCTTCATTTTTTGTATAGTTAGCATGCAATCAAGACGCTACACAAACAAATGTAACAAATGGTTAAGTTATTACCCACCTTCTTCCCTCTACTGCGTACGTCCAGATGTATTTTTCCTGCTCGTTGCAGAATCCCCTCCTCGATGTCAGCATCATCACCCCAATCAAATACATTCTGAGTACACAAAAAAACACAAGTCATGTAAAAAGATATGACTAATTTATTTAACTTTAATTTCATTTACCTTCATCTCTGAGATTATAGCAGCTCTCACTACTGGTGGGACTTTTCTAAAATCGGTGGTACTCATTGGGATATGCATCCTCGCAGTGATTTCCAATCGACTAGAAAAAGGACCACTGTAATCTCCAATAGCTTGCCCACCATTGGTTACTTGAACTTTTATTCTTTCACCTGGCTTCAGTTTATTTAATTGATTGCATTTGGCACGACCTCTTCCTTTATGTTGACGAGCTGTTTCTAAAAAAATTACATTCACTGCCAATTTAAGTAAGAAACATAGATATGCACATTTATACCTGATGATGATGGTCCTGCAGTATCAGAATGAGCTTGAGTGCCCTCATTCTCATGTGTGTCATGTATATCTTCATTCCCCTCTGCATTCTTCCTCTGCATTCTCCTCTGCAACTCTCTCTTCAAGCTCGCTTGGCTCATGTCGTCTAGAAAAACATGTACGTACCATCTACATTTATAAATGAGGTATTACAATAAACTTCATTAACAACAATTTAAATTCAAGAAGGAATAATTAAACAAATAAAAAAGAAGAATGTTGTACTTTATATCTCTACATGTTCTTGATAAGCCTCCTCTTCTTCATAATTCTCATTTTCAACAGGCACTCGATAGCCTCGAGGAGTTACCTTTATTGGAATAATCCAACCAGGATCCGCGTTGTCTGGAACATAAAAAACCTGGTCTGCTTGGCATGCTAGCACAAATGGTTCTACTTTATTGAGAATGGTTCTACTCTTGTTAAGGCTTATATATCCATAGTTTGGATCTAACTTAAATGCAGTATCTTTGAATACATCATACCAATCACATTTGAATAGTACTACTCTTCGATCATGTTGGAAGTTCATCTCAATTATCTCATTAATTTGCCCGTAATAACCATCACAACCTGATGATATATTGCTTTTTACAAACACTCCAGAGAGAATATTTGCCTTCTTATTATTGGTTTCTGAGAAGCTCTTAAATCTATAACCATTTATTATATACCCACTGTGCCTGTAAGTATAACTGAAAGGTCTCTTTGCTAGCATATCAAAATCTGTTATCCAACGAGGATCATCTTCCCCTTTCATTCGTTCGACTCTTTCTGCAATCCATTCAATAAAAGTAGTTTTGCACCTTTTTATTCTATTATGTGAATGTTTCCACTCATTGTAGAATGTATCGATTTCAGGTACTTGTTTCAACACATACACGTGGGCTAATCGTCGATCTGTATCCTTCATAGGTAGGAGGATTGTCTTGTTAAATGCTTGTCCTTGAATCTCAAATATAGAAAGCCGATCATCATCAAACTCATTGTAAGGAGCATCATTTCTTTCAAGACATTTGAAACGATGATCCTCACGTTCGATGTACATTAGACAAAAGGTTATGCACTCTTCAACAAGGTATCCTTCTACAATTAATCTTTCCGGCTTAGATCAATTTAGAACATAATCCTTCAATTTCTTAAGAAACCTCTCAATAGGATACATCCATCGGAATTGTACATGACCACCAAGTCTTGCTTCATCTGCCAAATGAATGACCAAGTGCACCATCACATCAAAAAAAGCTGGTGGAAAGAGTCGTTCCAACTTACAAAGCGTCTCAATAACTCTAGCATTCCACTTCTCCAAAAGGTTTGCATCAAGTACCTTAGCACATATTATCTTAAAATACATACTTAACTCGGTAATAGGTTCAACAATAGATTGAGGTAACAAACCACGAATTGCGAGAGGAAAAAAGACCTGCATGTACACATGGCTATCATGACTTTTGAGCCCACTAATTTTCTTGTGTGCATCGTTTATACATCTTGATATATTTGAGCAGAAGCCATCTGGAACCACAATGTCCTTTAGAAAAGAGAGGAGACATCCACGCTTGTTCGAGTCAAGATGGTAAAGCGATTCAGGCATATCAAATTTTCCATTTTCCATAGGTTTCACATGCAAATGTTCACGAATTCCAAGTTGTTGTAGATCTTTTCGTGTTTTAATGGTATCCTTTGGAGAGTCAGTGAGGTTAAACATATCCAAGATGTTATCCATGACATTCTTCTCAATGTGCATTACATCAAGGTTATGATGAATGTTCAATTCTTTCCAATAAGGCAATTCCATGTAAAATATGCTCTTCTTTCTGAATCCTACATTCGGTAAATCTTTCAAATCCTTTTTAAAAGTCTTCTCAAGTCTGATATCTTTCAACTGTAGCAACTTTTCCATGACCGCATGACTTGATTGCCGTATAGAAACTGTTCTTAGAACTTTATATGGAAATCGTGCTGATGGGCGACAAGACTTTCCATCGAAATCATCCTTATGTACACTGTTCCTCCATCGATGCGATACGGGAAGAAATCTACGGTGTCCCAAGTAACATATTTTCTTACTCTCATTTAAGCGAAGATGGTGCGTATGTTCCATGCAAACAGGACACGCAAACTTACCTTTTGTACTCCATCCAGAAAGATTGACATACGCTGGAAAATCATTAATCGTCCATAATAATGCCCCTCGCAAAAAAAATGACTGCTTCGATTGTGCATCAAATGTTTCCACACCTTGATCCCATAATAACTTCAACTCGTCAATGAGCGGCTGTAAATAAACATCTATTGCATTTCCTGTCGTTTTTGGCCCCGGAATCAACAATGTCAACATCATGAAATTTGACTTCATACACATCCATGGAGGTAAATTGTACGTAACAACAACCACTGGCCATATACAATATGATGGAAACATTGTCTTAAAAGGATTGAAACCATCACTTGCAAGTCCTAACCGGGCATTCCGTCCATCCCTAGCAAAATCGGGAAAGCGATCATTAAATGATTTCCACTCAATTGAATCTGCTGGATGTTGCATAAGGCCCTCCTTTGAATGACTCTTCTGATGCCAAGTCATCCATTGGCGATTCTATTTGACATGAATAATCTCTGTAATATTGGGATCAAAGGAAAGTACCGCAATACCTTACTTGGTATTTGCTTTGAGCGTGAGTCACCAACTTTATCACATTTATATCTAGATACACCACAATACGGACAACTATCCAAATTCTTATAAGCATCTCGAAAAAGAATGCAATCATTCGGACATGCATCAATCTTCTCGGATTGAAGTCCTAACTTCCGAAATTCCTTTTTTGCATCCCGCCAACTATTAGGGAAACCATCCTTTGCCTCCAATAATTGTCTTATCAGTTCAAGAATATCATTCATACAAATTGAGGTTAATCTGTGCCTAGCCTTGATTCGGAATAATTCTAGTAAGAACTTCAATCTAGACATCTTATTCCCCCGGACTATTGGTTCTTCTACATCTTTCAAAAATGTGAAGAATTGACCACTTCCTCTATCAATTCAACAAGATCATGATCACGATCAAGAACATCTTCCATGATTTCAGCTTCATTTAGTTGTCCACTGCTTTCAAATTGAAAACCTCCATCTACCGATGAGGATGTCTCCGCAAATTCCTCATCGTGAACCGTCCAGTTGATATAAAAGTCCCACCAGCCGTTGATAATGACGTGCTCTAACACGGTATCCCTTTCTTGTAAGTATCCATTCAAACATTTCTTGCACGGACAAGGAATCATCTCATAGTTTGCGCCTTTCCGAAATCTCTTTCGGTCAATGTGAAATGCCCACTCTAGCCATGTCAGAACTCTAGCTTTGTACGAAGGATAATCCGTCCTTCGCTTTGTTAACCATGATTTATCCATGCTTAAGACCTTACAAGGAAATAATAATTGTTAGAGACTGATGTAAGAGCTAATAACATCTGCACGAGTGAACGCTAATAAGAGCTAGACGAGTGAAGGTATAGGTAGACTAGATAACATGAAGAATTAATGACTGTAGTTGATCGTGATCAGTGGTTACTTTAGATAATTCCTTTGTAATAGATGGAACTTAAATAGTCTTGATCATGTCATTGTTAATGAATAGAACATATCTATCCCTGACCGCATCATCACGAAATGGATAGATCGTGTATTGTGTAACCCTTGAACACCCCCCTCCCAAACACTGCTTAATCTGACACAACCAATAGAGCATCACTCGTGTTACCAAAACAACAACAAAGCCTTTCCTCGAGATGTAAGTAGATTAAGTTAATTGAATTTTTGGTCTCCATTCAAATCTATTTTGGATCATTCTCGGATTTAAATTCAAATAACTAAGATCCCTTCGGATAGCCTCATTCCGATCGTATCTTTCCGAATGTGTATGACCAAATGTGTACACATGTTAATCGGGAAAAACAAAAACAAAAAAAGTCTGTGTAAGTCATCACTGAATACTGATCCTTAGAAGTTGGAGAAGGACAAGGCAAGATAGATGTTCTTTGGGACATCGCCCGCTCTCAAATTTTTACTGAACACCAAGAAGATGCCATTGCAACAAACATACCATGCAATCAATCTCCTTATTATGATAAAAAAAATTTCTCATTGTTTATCCTCACAACACGATGAGTTCTTCTTTATCTCCTTACTCATCCTAGATATGTCTCGTATAGTATACTATTTTTAATCTATAAATAGTTAATTTTGAATGAATGCTTCCTATACCAGTAATCCTTGTAATGTCCATTCAATACTCCCTATTTGCAAGTGTCTGCTCTGAATTCAAGGTTATTATTATTGGGACATAAAACAAAATATATACATAATCTATACTAAATGAAACAACCAACTACTTGTATATGTTATCCATCTATAAACTAATCACAATTCCTCATCATGCATTGTATTAGCCAGTACCTTTCAAACCACGTTCGATGTATAATAACCACAATATACAATATTAAACCATGTGGAAAATATGATCCAAAATTATCATAACAATTCAACATTATATTCAGATTGGTATATGCAAGTGTTTATTAATCGGATCAATCTAAATATGCAAAACAATTCTACATTATACACGTGAAAGAGATCGGGAGGTATTATACCTGTGATGGATTCCAGAAGGGGCCGGAGATCGAAACCGTAGACAAGGAGGCGGCGTGGGCGGCGAGGTGCACAGGGGGCGGAGTGTTTGGCGAGGTGCCAGGGGAAACGAAGGTTTGCGGAGGAGAGGGGAAAGGGGGCGGCGAGGTTTTGCGGGGGAGAGGGGTGGGCGGCGAGGGTTTGCGGGGGAGAGGGGAAAGGGAGAAAGAGGCGGGCGACGGGCGTTCTGTGAAATATGATCCAAGCTCATTTACGGCGGTCTTTAATGACCGCCGCAAATAGTAGATGTTGTTTATACGGCGGTTAAACTAAAAACCGTCGCAAATGGTCATCTATTAGCGGCGGATATTCTAACCGCCGCTAATGCTATGTCGAAAATACCCCAGACTTTAGTAGTGACTATTTAATTTATTTGGATTACCTTAAGCGAGAATAAAAAGACTATAAAAACCAACCATCATTAAACCATTGTTGTTATATATTTTATTTATTTTTATTACCGTAAGGGAATTATACAGTTTATAAAAAACAAATTATCAATAAATATATTATCTAGATACCTACTTTAAAAGCGGGTTTTTCATCCCTTGGTCGACACGTGGCAACATAGGATGCCTCAACCTATTTCTCCTCTTTTGCCCTTTACTCCTCCCGAATTAATGCCGTTTTCAATATCGATGTCACTACATGTGCTCCAGCTGTCAATTTTCTCTCTTACTTTTTGTCCATTTTCCCCATTTTCATTCCTCGAATCTTCCTCCCTCCTTCTCAGTCGGTCACTTTCTAATATCCCCTCCTCTCTTCAGTTGGTTTCTTTCTTTCCCTCTATTCTCCGATGATCTCCATGCCCCATCGTTATTCCATCCTCTCTTTTCGACCGTTGACTTTCGTCCCCGCGAAGATATGAGGAACATCTTCTTCATTTGAGAGATTAAGGGTTGCGTAACTTCTTCCTACTAATCCTTTTTCTATTGTTTTGTCAAGGTGTCTTGCCAATTACACCCACTGTTTATGATCTCGATTGAATGCCTCCATCTTCATCCTAAGCATCTGGTGTACAAGGTATGTTTGTAACGCCCCCTCCCATATTTTCATTATTGATGGAGGGTTTTCCGGAAGATGTTGTTTCCAAAAAAATTATTTATCACATTTCGTATTTGATTGTGGGAAGTTGTTTTTTATCTTTATTTATTTATCGCATTTTCAATTTGATTGTGGTTGTTATTGTGATTATGATGTTTGTTGGTTTGTTACTGTACTATTGGAGCATCCACGGTTGTAGCTGTGATAT
Source organism: Ottelia alismoides (assembly GCA_037367405.1). Taxonomy (NCBI): domain Eukaryota; kingdom Viridiplantae; phylum Streptophyta; class Magnoliopsida; order Alismatales; family Hydrocharitaceae; genus Ottelia; species Ottelia alismoides. The sequence continues at coordinate 1,070,211 of JAZKJV010000535.1, read as the reverse complement.
CTTCTCCATTTTATTTTTCTCCTTTCACATTGGTCAAAAAACTTCTCCATTTGGACGTTTAATTATCGTGATCTTTTTTAGAACGAAGCATGCTGGTGTGTCTTTGTTCTGACCATTTTCCATTGCCGTATGAATGGTGTTTTCTCCATTTTGTTTTTTCCCTTTTTAATATTAATTAAAATCCTTCTTTGATTGAATGGAGCAAGTCATAACATCTGTTCTTTTTAACTGTTTTTAGTCTTGCCGTTATAATTACTAACATGGATGATTCTAATATGTTTTGTTTTTTTCCTCGCATCGGTAAGAAACCTACTTCCTTTGGACATTTAAATTCATCGTGTTTTTTTAATGATGCATGCTGGTTTGTTTCTGTTCTTCTCTATCATACGTTGCTGTGTGAATGATGTTTTGTCTATTAATCAAAATCTTTCTTTGATTGAATGAAGAAAGTCATAACATTTGTGTAATGTAACTTGGTATAATATTTGCTACAAGTTTCAATATTCTGATTATCTACTTTCATTGGGTTTTTTTCCCTTTCACGTTGGTCAAAAATCTTCTTTGTTTGGATGTTTAAATTTATCGTGTTTGTTTTTTTGGAATGATGCATGGTAGGTCGTTTCTTTCTGCCCTGTCATCAAATTCGATATACTATTTGCTCTAAATTTCGCTATTTTGACCGTCTACTTTCATTGTGGTTTTTCTTCCCTTTTCACATTGGTAAAAAAATCTTCTTACGGATATTTAAATTTATCATGTTTTTTAGAGGGATGCATGATGGTTTGTTTGAGTTCTTCCCTATCATCCATTGTCGTGTAAATGATGTTTCCCCATTTGGGTTTTACCCTTTCAAATTAATCAAAATCCTTCTTTGATTGAATGGAGAAAGTCATAACATCCATTTTTTGCAGTTTTTAGTCTTGCTGATGAGCTTTGTAATATTGACGATCATATTTAACCATTTAATGTACGTCTAGAGGGTATGTTCTTTATGGATATGAGAGGGATTTCACAATATATATAGTGAAATTATTTTCTGTTGTAATATATATGTAAAATATCATATACTGTTTGAGTGATGCGTTTGCTCATCATCATTTGATGTGTAAAATTTGTTTGGTGGTAATATTCAGCAGATATTTTCCCTGCTCATCATTTGAAAACAATAAAACCATGCAATACATTTGAATTCTCCCTCATATTATATTCCGTTTTGCCTACACAGTCCTTTTATACCGCTTTCAAGGTAAGTTGTTATTTTTAATTTGTACACAAACACATGATGACATATATCACCAACTTGAATTTCCATAAATTAACTTTCTTATTTTATTTTTTGTGAACAGTGAGAGGTGAAATAATATTACTATTTGAGAAATTCTTTCCAGTTGCTGCAATAACTTCAACTTAGATATGTTCTTTGATGCTTTTCTTCTCACTTACATTTCACTTACATTTTTACAATTTTTTTGCTCTTCATGTGCTATTTATATAGTTACGTGTTCTAGAACTGAACAGAGCAAAAAATTTAAAACTGTATAATTTATGGATTGTGATTTTTAAGCTATCTATGTTATTATCGGCAAAATAAAATACCAATGTTACTGCTTGCTACGTCAAATAGAACATGTCTCTATTTTTTCATAGTTCAATTTCAACTTATTTTATCTATATATTTCTTGAAAAAATGAATGATTTGCAAGAAACTTATCTACTTCAGTAATGATCGTAACCTTATATTTTAACTCGCAAAAGATAGTCATCAAATTTTTCTTCCGCTGCGAAGCGCGGGTATCCACCTAGTCTTGGAAGAAACGAAGACACTGAAATCTAGACTTCTTTCTAGTCAGCATAATCACCTCATTCAAAAGCTACATTCACATACATACATCAAATGATAATGACTGTAAATACCTTTATAAAAAGATCAAATCGGGAAAAAAAGGGAAAAAATCGAATTAAGGAAGCAAATTTCGTTGGAAAAAAAGGTATATATGAAGAAAACTATGAACTGAGAACCAATGTGATCCCCAGAGAGAATATAGCAGGACCTTAAGACAAAGACAGTGGAATTAATCAGAAATTGTAATAAACTATCCGTAATAAACTATCCATAAAGGAGAATAAAAAAACATATTTCTCCAACAGCAGCAGCAACAAACAACTTATCAATTACTTTGTTAATTTAAAATTTTATTTTTTAAATATCCATGTACATATATACCAATCACTTAATTTTTTTCCAAATCGAAGCAAGGGAAAACTCTTGAAACCGAATTCTTTATTGCCCGTAGAGATCACCCCCATTCCAAAGTTACCATCCAAAAGGGAGAATATAAATTAGAGATAAGAAATAGGAACATACCTACGGACAAAAATGAACCGAAAGCCAATGCGATCACCAGAGGGAGGCCGAGGCATTCTCAATCAGCTTTGGGATAGAGGTGAGTAAGCAATATATAAAATGAGACTACCGAAACCCTTCACCAAACCTTCCCCTTTTCCCTACCCTAGGCTAGTTGTCAGGAGAGAGTGGAAATCATGTGGCGTGACTGGTCTAGGGTCTCGAAGGGGAGGCTAAGACTAGAGTAGGATAGAGACGGTCTCAGAGTCTTTGCACCTCCGCACTGTCCTCCTGTATCCCGCGACTGGGTGGACCTGTGTCTCCATGCTCTGGCTTGTGCATTTGCCCTGAGGCTTGCACTTCTGCTCTCCTATGACTCGTGCTTGTCTGGACGTACCCCACGAGCTTTGCACCTCCTCTTTCGCCCCTTTTATATAGTCTAAATAATTCAAGCACCCAGATTCAAGCTTTTCTAGACATGAGGGGAAAAACACTATACTATACCGCACTATGCTGCTTCTATCCTTGGCCTTGGGATAAATAGTTAGGATGAAGGCAGTTAGACAGGGACGAGAGTGAGCGTGGGTGAGTGAGGAGAGCAGCAGTCAGAACCGACGTCAGGAAGTGAGTCTCAGCAGAAACGTCACTATAGGGCCCTGGATATATGGTTAATTTTCCTCGTCTTCATCTCCGCCTCCCCCGACGCGTCGTCGCGAGAGGCGGCGGAGCCGACGACCGCAACGTCGTCTACGTGGGATGCTCCGCAGAGAAATTCTCCGCGGGCATCCCGTACCAGTTCAACCTCGACCCCCTCCTCTCGTCCATGGCGAACTCTGCGGGGTTCTCTCAATACGCCAACTTCACGTCCTCGCTCTCCACGGCGTCTCTCCAGTCTACGGCCTCTACCAGTGCCGTGCCGACATCTCCCTCTCCGCTTGCGACGGGTTGGACCGAATTGATCAGGGTTGAACCAGTTTTGATGGCTTAGTATATTTTCAAAAAAAATAAAAGTTTAAATAATAAAATAATAGTGATTTTATCACTTGTGTCCTTCTTAACTTCTGTAATTTCAGTTATGACCCTCTCTTTTTTAGAATATAACTTGTGTCAATACTTTCTTAGAGTAATTTTTTGGAAGCAATTATAAATAAATTATTACAATATTATATTCATATATAATGTTAGAAAATGTGACTACAGTTTGTAGAATTTTATTTGAAATTGACAATCATTTTTTCTATTGAAAGATTCGACGTTTTAAACAATTATTTTATTGATATATAAATACATATTTACATGTATGTATTCGATTTTATCGATAACTGATTCAACCGACCGGACCAGTAAATTAAGTCCGATCTGATTTTTCCGAGTCGATAGGAATAATGATGTCGTGCTGACATATCACAATCCAATTGATTTGGACCGACGATCCGACTTGATTGGACCAAACCGAAGATTGTCCGGTTCAATATCCAATCCGGTTTTTAAAACCTTGCTACTATATGCCCCCGTCCAAGCATTGATGGGTTAAAGGTTGGTAAAAAATAGAGGGGTCATGGTGTAATTTACCGGGGACACGGTTTTCAGCGATAATTTTTTTACATAAATCTCTTTTTTAATTTATAATGTTCACATCTTTATTTTTTCGATGTCCAATTTCGTAATTGAGTTTTGATTGAAATAAAAAGAGTTTTACATATTTACCCTCGGAAAACATTGTGATTACAGTTATACCCTTATCTTTTTTATATTTTCTCTTTTACCCCTAGAGACCTTCTAATTTACACGTTCACCTCCGTCGTTACTCCTATAAGAGCCAAATTAGAAGTTTAATAGGGATCATAGCGAAAAGTATGATGGAGAAAGTTTCTAAATCATTACTTTGCAGCTAGAGACGCCGGGAAGGACATCGCGATCATAATCGGGATAGTCGCGGCCGTCCTCTTCATCCTTCTCTTCCTCAATTACCTGAAGAAATCCGCAGAAGAGAAAGGTAGTATACAATCGCCCGTCCTGCTGTAACATCATGTCTACTACACTTTCATTATTTATATTCACATATAAATTTATTTAGTTATTTATATTTAATATGATATGTAACTATTTATTTACTTTGTTTGATGTTGATGCAGGTAAGCACTGAGATACGTAAAGGCTGTTGTTGGGAGGTCAATATGATGGAAGCAAAAGGTCATCATGCTTTGAGCCCGAAATCTCTTTAACTTTGGGGGCACCCTAACAATTTTCACAAAAAAGTTTTAGGGTTTGGATGGATGTGGATAGAAGAGGTGGGTGAGGTATCTATCTAAATAGATTTGTATTTTTTTACGTGGATGTTTGTTTTTAGCAATAAAATGTATTAATTGTATGATGTACATTAATCTTCTCATAATATATATCTTGCAATATATGATTTCCCGTGGATACAGACACTGTCGATCCTTTTTTTAAAAAAATTTAATTCTACCCGTTGAATGAAACCCATTCAGTGCTTATCGATTCTTCTAATTGCGGTTTGCTTCACCAATCTCCGCTTTGTATGGATAGGAATAGGGGTGTAAACGTACCCAACCTGAGCGAATCTATATTATTTAAGTTCGGTTCGTTTATTTAATCGAGTCTAAACTTGTGTTCATGTTCGGTTCGTTTATTTTCGAATCGAATCCGAATCGAACTCTTTTTAAATGAATCGAACCTAAGCGAATATCGAACTTAAGAATTCTCTAGTAAAAGGGAGTGAAGACAAGAGAAATGGAAATATATGTGTGTCTGCAATCACAATAAATATTCATTTAGCTCTTTTATTTATCTAACTCATCTTCATATTTTAAAAAATAGACTAATAAAGATTTGTCTCTTTGAAAAAAATATAATTATAATATATTTTTATATATGTTCGAATGGGGATAAGGAATAAGAATAATGTGGAGATATCCGACAAGTAATATTTATGTTTGTTCTGTTGATTTGAAGATAAAGAAGGGAAAAGTACTAGATACATAGATGATGGATGTTGTAACCACGATGTGACTATTTATTTTTGGATAGTTTTTACTGAGATAAAACCTATTTATCACATAAATATTCAGTTATCCCTAGGCAAATGTCACTTATCCTTAGACAAAATCCACTTATCTTAAAATAAGGTCCACTTATACAGATAATGATTTGTAAATATGTATATGTGTATGTTTATCGAGCTTTTAATGAATCGAACCTGAGCGAACCTGTGATTTTTAGGTTCGGTTCGTTTATTTAATCGAACCTAAACTTGTGTTCAGATTCGATTTGTTTATTTCCGGACCGAATCTACATCGAACTTTTAGCGAGCCGAACCTGAGCGAATATCGAACTTGAGAATTTTCAGACACCCCTAGATAGGAATGGCTTTTTTACGTTGACGTATTACGGGAAACGGCATGGGGTGACACGTGTCATTTTGACGACAAATGAACGCTTCCTACTGAAGAAGAGAATCCTCTGGTGTAATGGGGCTTTACTTTTTTTATGATTTTATTTTCAAAATTCAACATTATGGTTTATATCTTCAACTAATGTTCCACATATCATCTAACTTTAACTCAAATTTGAAAACATTTGGTATTTTATCTTAATAGTCAAAAGTACAATCAACATTTAAGCAAAACCCAACAATGCCTTCTGTATACATTGATATCAGCAATTGCTCCGGAGAAAAGGTGCATGCAAACCCAACAATGCCTGTGTACATTGCTATCAAACATGATGGAGATGGACGATGATTGGTTGCGAACATGATGGCTCTATCGGTTCGGCGACAAGGAGGTTGTGGTTGATGGTTGGTTGAACTCCGAGAGGCCTCCACAAGGGAGATGGGTTGTCTAGAGCTGGACCCACATCGCATCGAGATAGTAGAGGAGACGACGAGGTGACACTCGAGGAATGCGAGGGGGCATATGTGGAGATGAGTTGTCGCGAGGACGACACCTGAACTTGATTTTGAGGATGATTGCATGAAGGTGAAGACTTCATGTTTGATAAAAAAATGTTTTGATTTTTAAGGTAAGCAGATGTCTTCTTTCGATTTAATGGAGAATAATGCTGATGAGCTTTTGTGTTTGAAAGTTGTATCTTTGTGTTTTTTTAGGAGTAGTGTCCGAGATGAAGGTGTTGGCACATGACCTGATTTCTTACATCAAGTTATATTGGCATGTACACTCTTCTCCAAATTTTGAATTTTACGAAAACTAAAAGTGTACGATTGCAATAATTCTGTGTAGAATATACTGAATTTGTTGGGTGCTTTTGTTTTCCTTGAGCCACTTCCTCATGGATTTTTCTAGAACTTTGTCAAGCACATTTTTCTCCATGATATCATGAATAATATCATCATTATATATTTAATAACAGCTAATTTATTGATAGATTTTGAAAAATATCAAGAATAATAGCGAAATGATTTTCCATACAAGAAATTAGTGACGAATATCATAAGTAAAGGTCCACATAATGACGCTTATCCCTACCCTCGAGGAGCTGATCGTGCCCCCCGTCCCCCCCCCTCCCCCCGACCAGGCCCCCTCCCTCCCCGGACCAGGCCCCCCGTCCCCCCTCCCTCCCATGAGGGGCCGATCGAGCCCCCTATCCCCCCACTTCCCTCCCCTGAGGGAACGATCGAGCCCCCCGTCCCCCACCCCCCTTCCCTCCCTCGAGGGGCCGATCGGGCCCCCCGTCCCCACCCCTCCCTCCACCGAGGGGCCGATCGGACTCCCCCTCCCCCCTCCCTCGAGGGGTCGACCGATCCCCCTCCCCCACTCAACTGAGGGGCCGACAAGACCCCCCATCCCCCTCCTCCCTCCCCCGAGGGGTCGTCCGGGCCCCATGACCCCCTCCTCCCTCCCCCCTCCTCCGAGGGGTCGATCGGGCCCCTCCCCCTCCCCCGAGGTAAGGTTTTAAAAACCAAACCGGACATCAAACCGGACATGTATTGGTTTTTTATTTTTATGGTCAGACTAATGGCACAAACCAGTTGAACCGGTGATGACATCAGTAGTTCAAAGAAATCGGAAAAGACCGAACCATTGTATTATTGGTTTAGTTCGTGCGGTTCAACCGAATCGAACCAAGTTAGACCGGTATATTATACAAATAAATACGAAAAATGTTACGCCATATCTTTCGAGAACTTGTTTACTCTTATCCTTCCAAGTTTTCCAATAACCCGTATATAATACAATTGTACGTATCCTTTATATTTTTACAAAATCAATAGTAGTGACCTTTTATTAGTACACTTGTGCCCCCATGTTATACCAATATAAGAATGATAATGTGAAGTTTTTTTAAGAAAATATAGGAGCGCAAGTGAAATTACATAAAAGTTAGAGCTATAAATATTTTCAAAAAACTCAAAAGTGCATAATAATAATATTTTTAAAATTTATAGACATACAAATATATGATTAATTTAAAACTAATGAAAAGTGTTGTTAATGTGTTGCTTCTCGTAGTATGGCTATGACAACGACTTCTTCGTTCATTATTGTTATAAGTGGACAAACTCGTATGCAATATGGGAAGAGATAGGAAATGTTCATATGGAATGAATGGAAAAGTGATGATGAGTCATTGGCACACGTGAAGGAGAAGATATAAATGAATACTATAATATTGGTTAGAATGAGACTAGATTATAAATATTACTGAAAAAGTTACTTTAGTTTGTTGGAAATTTTTTGTCAAAAAATGGATAGTTGAACCGATGATTTGGTCTAATTGGTTTAAGCAGTCCAAATCAAATTTTGACTGGTTTTTATTTTCTGAATTAAAATCGTGTGGTTGACCGACCCCCCCCTCCCCCGAGGGGCCGACTAGCCCCCGCCCCCTCCCTCCCCCAAGGGGCTGACCCCCCCCCCCCCCCTCTCGCGAGGGCCCCCTCCCTCCCCCAAAGGCTCCCCGCCCTCCCCCAAAGGCTCCCCCACCCTCGAGGGGCCGACCGGGCCCCCCTCCCTCCCTCGAGGGACCGATCGGGCCCCTCCCCCCTCCCTCCCTCGAGGGGCCGACCGGGCACCCCCTTCCCCCTCCCTCCCCCCAACCCCGATCGGGCCCACCTCCCCCCTCCCCCTCGAGGGCCCCCCACTCCCTCACCCCCGAGCCCGTCCGCCCCCCCCCCCCCCCCCCCCTCCCTCCCCCCTGAGCCCATCCAGCCCCCCCTCCCTCCCCCCGAGGGGCTGACCGGACCCCCCCCCCTCCCTCGCCCGAGGGGCCGAGCTGGCCTCCTCCCCCCCTCCCCTCCCTCCCTCTCCCGAGGGGCTGACCGCCCCCCCCCATCCCCTCCCTCTCCCGAGGGGCCGATCGGGCCCCCTCCCTCCCTCGAGGGGCCGACCGGCCCCCTCCCTCCCCCGAGGGGCCGACCGGGCCCCCCTCTCCCTCCCTCCCTCCATTTCATCTTTAACGAATTGGTCTTGTTCTTTCTTTGGCGTGCTGCGGTTTTGATCTGTCTCTGTTCTTTATAATGAGATGATACGGAAGGATTGCTATCTGATCATGATGATGACGGGAATGATTTCTATTTGCTGAACCATTGAGCAGATCGGTGCTTTCCTTTGGTCTAAATATTGGGCGCAGTTTTACTAAACGACCATTAGTGCAGGAGATATTGAGCCCTAATGGATTGACCGACCATCGTGCAGAGAAACCCCAATCCCAAAAGATTCAAACGGGGGACGGGAAGAGTCGACAAGGTATCACCTTTACGCAACGGAGCTTGAGAGGAGTCCGGGCAAATCTGAGCACGCAAGAGGGCACAAGTTTGGTGCGGAATTGAGATCTCTACTTTGGTGTTACGTGGGAACAGTCGGGAACGTGTTCAATGGCAATTTCTTCCATCTTGGCCTCGGTGAACAACAAGGAGTTGCATTCTTGACCCTCATCGTCATTGCAGGTGAGGTAATTGGTTTCAGGTAAGGTAATGGCAATTTCTTACCTCTTGGCTTCGGCGATGCAGAGATGACCTTCGATGGTAGGCACCATGAAGATCTTGTTGTAAATAAGATTACCAGTTCATACATTAAACAGTATAAAATCGGATCCAAATGAATTAACAGAGAAACGATACAGATTAAAATCATATTAATCATATGTTTCCCAATCATTATCCGATTATTCAAAGTAAACAGGAACCGATTAAAAGAACAGAAACACAAACACGGGCATGATCCAGAAAGGGTAAAGCAATAAACGTATTACGGCAAGCAAAATAAAACAGAGATTAGTTTAGAAGTCACCGAAGCGTCCATGAAAATGGACTGTCCTTAGAGAAGATATCGCCCCCACAATACCGGTGCATAGGGTACTGGCGATTCGCTCCCCAGGATACGACGGTTCACGATCGTCGTCGGCGCACACCAACGGGATCGTCCTCGATTGTACCTCAGTGAACTGCAGCCGAGAGAGGAGAAGAGAAAGACGTTCGTCCGCGAGAGGAAGAACAAGAGAGACGGCGTGAGAGAGAGGTTTTTGTTGCGAGTGTAGAAAAACCGAGTCGAGTGAGGGATATAAATAGAGGGGCTCGCGTCCTAAAAACGCGACCTTTGGTTTCCAAAGAATGCGACCTTTGGTTTTCAAAAGATGCGATCTTTGGTTTCCAAAAGATGCGTCCCGAAGACGCATCCTTTCGGATCCCAAAAAACGCGTCCATAATGGCGAGTTGAATTCTCATTTAAGTCGACTTACTAAATTAATCGTGTGGTTAATTTAATCGACTTACCAAATGAAATCTACAGCAAAAGTATCGAGATCCGAGCCGGAGCCGGAGCCGGAGCCGGAGCGGAGCGGAGCGCGCGCGCGCGCGCGTGTGGTCCTCCATTCCTCCTCTCTACTATTGCTACAAGAGCTTGGGGTGTGGACTCATATTTAAGTCCACTAAAAAGTTTAGTTCTCCTCGGTGTGGGACTAAACTTCCACCCAAACTCCCATATTTCAAATTTGGGAATTCCCAATTTTCCCTCCAAACCATTTGGTTTCCCAATTGAAACCAAATTGAATGCCAATTGTAATTACATAGACTTTCCAATTAAAGTCTAAATACAACTTTGAATACAACAGATCTTGCTGCCGTTGGAGCAATTCACCATCGGAGATCTCCCACGCGGCTCGTTCACCATCGTTCTTCTGAGGTAATTCTGCAAATGGCAGACAAAATCATCACAGATTATGGAATTACCTCAACAAGATGAACAAAGTGGTTGTTGTTGCTGTTGGGTTTGGGCTGAGAGATCTGAACGTGCTCAGGGGATGGAGATCTTCTGTTGTTCACCAGGTGCTTCAAGTCTCTTTTGAAGTGGAGTTTAAGACCGTTTGGAGTCTGTGGTGGTTTAAATTTGAAACGAGGGTGCGAGGACTGTGCCGACATCTCATTTGAAATGTGGGTTTGCACGTGCGAACTCACTCGCCTCCTTTATGGCAAAGTGTTTATTGTAGACAAAGGTATCATTGTAAGATGATGAGAAATTCGAAGGAAAAAATAACTTGGACAGTGTATTCGTAGATTGATGTACTTTGTGGCAAAGTGTTTATTGTACTTTGTAATTGAGCAGAACTCACCTAAAAAATTGATTTTTGGATCAATTGTATAAGTCTATTCATGTTTTGTATATTTTGTACGGATTATTATATGTTTTCAATACCTTTTTCTTTTGGTTTCAATTTTATTATCTTCCTCCTATATTCTATTTTCTCTTAAAGATCTAAAACCACAAAATAATTTCAAAATAAAAAAACAAAAATGGTTTCTCTAAATGGTGGCTTGTTTTACTTCTATTCTATCTTCTATATTTTCTATCTTTTTGCTTTTCACAAAACTAAAAATCATTAAAAACATATTTATCTAACTTATAATATATATTATTATATTATGCAACATGGTATCATCATTGACAAAGAAGTTTTGCGCAAAACAGAGACTTCGACGACCTCCATCAAGACAGTTATTTTTAACAGTCATAGAATAGTTGAATTTGACCCTGTCGGGATGGATGCGATAGGAGTTTTCGTTTCGCACGAAATTTGAACGACAATCTATGGATATATTTATGAAAATCTACGAAAGTATTTTAAAAAAATAAAAAATGAGGAAAATGAGGTGAGGGACCTAAGTTAGCTCACCCTTGAGGGCAACCACATTTTCCCCTGTATATAAGGGTTCAATGCGGTTGCTCGTTAGGGGCAGCAAACATGGTTATTTATTTTTTTTCAAAAAATAAAGTCATTTATTTTCATTACTGCATCCCTCTAATAAGGCATTCCAATTTCGTCAGAAATAGAGACTCATATGCCCTCCATCTAGAACATGCCGATTACAGTAATTCTAAGACCGTTAAAATTATCTCTTCTAGATAAAAGACATATGAGTCTCTATTTTGTTGAAATTGGAATGACATTTACAAGTATATCATGATAAAAATACATGATTTTATTTTTGAAAATAAAAATAAAAATACCGAAAATAAGGCAAGAACAACCATGTTGGTTGTCCCCAAAGATCATGTTTGAAGTTAGAAATTAATTTATTAGGTGAGGAGACTGTGTTCGCAACCATCCGCATGGCTACTGCAAGGAGGTGGTCGGGTGTGAAAGGGAGGGAGGGGGTGAGGATTACCGAATAGCGAAGAGGTTATTTTAGTTTCACCACATAATTTCATAACGGTAGCCTCTTCTTCCATTCAGAAACAAAGAAGTTGGGACCCTTTTTTAATACATCTAAAAGATGAGGATCTATATTGTGATTGAAATCATAGACGAGGATTTGATATGTAAAGTACTGTGATTTATAATAAATCCACAACACAAAATAAAGACAAGTGTAAATTTTAAGGGATTTTTACCCGACAGATCATATAATCTTTGCCAATTACCTCTACGACCTTTGAAATAACGTAATTCCTCTCTCGACCCTATAAACTTACTAACTCTTACCTCACAGACCTCGTGGTTAATCCCCATCCATTTATCCGTTAAAACTGACCGAATTCCGTTATATTTTTTATATCAAAGATTTTTACACTCATGCACCCGTAATTAGCACCGCAGTGCTCCTCCTCCCATCCCCACTCTCCCCGAGCCCTGGGCCTAGCTGCTCCCCTGCCGCCTCCCCCCTGGCTCCTCCCCTGCCTGCCATTGAGGAGCCCCAACGGGGTCCCGCGCCCAGCAATTCCCCCGTCGCCTCCCCACGCCCAGCTGCTCTCACCTGCCCGCCGCTTGAAGCTCTCCCGCCGCCTTCCCTCTTGCCGCTCGAAAGCCCCCCCCCCCCCCCCCGTCGCCTTCCCAACTCGCCTTCAACCCCCCGTCGCCTCCTTCCCAACTCACCTCAAAGCCCCCCCTCAGGTCGCGCCAACTGCCCCCTCGCCCGACCGATCGAAGCTCCCCCCCCCCCCCCCCGCAACCCTCCCCTGACCTGTAGCAGTTCCCTCGCCGCCCGCCTCCTCGCTCGAAGCCCCCCCTGGGCCGTGCCAACTGCCCCCTCGCCCGAAGCCCCCCTGCGCCGCCTCCCCGGTCGAAGCCCCTTTCCCGCCGCCTTCCCAACTCGCCTTCAAAGCCCCCCCTTCCCCTGTCACCGCCTCCTTCCCAACTCACCTCAAAGCCCCCCTCCCCCCCTGGGTCGCGCCAACTGCCCCCTCGCTCGACCGGTTGAAGCCCCCCACGCCCCTCCCCTGACCTGTAGCAGTTCCCTCGCCGCTCACCTCCTGGCTCGAAGCCCCCCCACCCCTCGGGCCGCGCCAAACTGCCCCCTCGCTCGAAGCCCCCCCCGCGCCCCTCCCCCGGCCTGTAGATGTTACAAGACAAACAAAACATGAGATGACATGTCTGCTGCTCGAAGCTCCTTTGTGGCCCAGCTGCACCCCCCCCCCCTGCCGCCTCCCCTGCCCGCCGCTCAAAGTCCCCTTCAAAGCCCCCCGTGCCCAGCTGCCCCCCGCTGCTTGAGCTATTATTCCGGCGTTGTTATTTTAGCCATTGGTCATTCCTCGTCAGTATGCGTCGTTGGAAAGAGGAAGAAGAGGAGTGAAGAAAGAAGGAGAGAGTGGAAGAAAAGACACCGTTGGATCTGATGTATAGTTTGATTAACTCACTTTTAACTCAAGCAAGTTAGGCCAAAATGTGTCAATTTAACGGCAGGGTTTGTGGAGTAAAACGGAGCAAGTTTGCAGGGTCGAGGGAGGAATTACGTTGTTTCAAAGGTCGTAGAGGTAATTGACAAAGATTATAGGGTCTGTCGGGTAAAATCCCAAATTTTAATGATGAATCTAGGAGATTTAAAAGTTTAATTGTTGATCAAATAATCATAAGTTCATTATACAGAGATTGATGGGAGACAGCTAACAAGCTGTGTCGCTAATCTCTTTTGGATGGCAAACCTAATTCTATGAAAAACAACATCCATAGAATGGGGAACCATAACATTGATATGCATAATTTTTGGCCCGTTTGAGGAGCTCTACCACTTCATTACCAAGAATCTAAAGGTATCAAAATCAAAGGGGATTAATACATGTTGCTTGTCAATATCTTTTCGTGTTTAACAACTTTAGCCAAGGTAACTTGAACAAATTTAAAATCAAATAAAAAATCCACTTTATAATTTATTTTAAATAGCAAACTCATGCATTTTGAATGAAATTTGGATATGATTCAAAGCTCGTAAAGATACATCAATACAGATTTTTAGTAATAGAAATATGATGCAACTCAAAGGTCCTAACATAATCACCAATGCAAGGGTAGAAATGTAAAAATCAGAAATAAGTAAACTCAATTTACATGCAATATAAGGGCGAAAAGAGAATTACCTGTAACGAGAGGTGTTTTTGCAATTAATCCAGGAGGTCACGCCTGTGAAGCGGTGATGCAAATTCCAGGGAAAGGAGGACGTGGAGCATAAATTTTATTTTTCCAACAGAATCGTTGAATATAAAAAGGAAAAGGCTTAAACAATAAAAGGCAATTATTTGGATTGGATTAGAGAAACTAAGGGTGTGTTTGGTTCGTGGGTTATCCAGGGGTGGTAACCCGATTTTGTGTTTGTATGTTTGGTTAGTGGGTTAAGGGTTGGGAGGGTTTGTGTGATGTGATTGTATTAAAATTTGAAAAAGTTGGTAGTTATTATGATATGATTGTATTGAAATTTGAAAAAGTGGGCGGTTGTTGTGATGTAATTGTATTGAAGTTTGAAATAGTGAGTAGAAGTTGAGTATTTTATGATTTTTAGATGATATGATGGTATAATATATAATTTTTTTGATGGAAAAGGAGTGGACCCCACTAGTGGGTTAAAAATGAGGGTTTTAGGGGTTTTACCCACCCAAAGTGGGGAGTAACCCCCAAACGAACGGGGTATAAAAGATGTATATGTTTTAAAAAAACGAGGTGGATGTTTCAAAATTAAAATTGTGTTCCATTATAATATCATGACTTCTTCTAAACCCCATTTAGGACATATTTACGTAAATAATCTGCGAACATGGCAACTTTTGAAGTTTCTTACTGCTGGGTCCTGTTTTGTTGTAACCCTGTACCGCTACAAGGCTGATCTGGGTGCCTTGTATGTAGGGATGCAAATGGTCGGATACGGATACGGATATAGGTATTACCATATCTTTATCCGTTTTTTTAATACGAATACGGATGCGGATACGGATATTGACGAATATTAAAACTATCTTACCGTATCCTTAAAAAACAGATACGGATGTAAAACTGATACTGATCGCACACGAGTAATGTTAAAAATACCCTATAGAATCGACTTAAATATATAAGAATTAGATGGAAAACACATGATATTAATTTACTAAATGTGTTTGTATCATACAGATTATATAAATATGGTGAAAGGAAGTAGAGAATTATGTTGTAGATGGTTAAAAATAAATCTATGAATATATTTATATATGAAAACGGATATACGGATACGGATACGGATGTTTGCGGATATCAAAACGATATCCATATCCGTATCCATTTTAAAATGGATACGGATACGGATGTCAAAATCTGTGTAAAATGGATATGGTGAAGGATCGGATACGGATATATCTGTATCCGTTTGCATCCCTACTTGTATCCAATAGCAAAAATTATGTAACGTCCTATGGACCTCTTTTTTTGTGTGAAAATACAAGAGATATACTTTTACCTCTCAAAAAAAAAACTTTTGAAGTTGGTTCCCTCTACCGGGTAACCTCCGAACCAAGTGCTTGAGTAACATATTTTTACATTTATGATGGTAAGGGTGAATGTAAATCGTGGGAGGGAAAGATCCGTTTCATATATTTATAATTTTACATTTCTTTTTTAAACTATTCGGAATGTTTGTACATTCATTTACCAAATTTATTTAGTAATCTGTATAGGTGTAAGCCCTCGTATACGTTATTATTTAGAATAATATTTGAAGATCATGATATTATCCTTGTTTAATCTGTCTCCATCTTATATATGTATCTATTTTTTTAAATAAATGACAACATAATTTTCACATCTCTCAAAATCAATATATGCAACCTTATTCGTAATTGAAAATAGATGTAGATGTGATAACATTGAAGGATATGGGATTATCCTCAAGCGCATCACGGAAACGTGATCGTCGTATCGGATACGACGAAGAACGACTAGTCGTACTAGTTGTTCGGTGCAGCAGAATTTAAAAAATTTATTCGATGAAACCACATGATCCGAGAACCATTCTCAGATTGTTTCATCTATAACCACAACAAGTATAATGCAATACCTCTTGAAGCGTGGTTGATCAAGTCTCTAAAGAAAGAGACCTCCTGTCTCAAGTCCGATCGTCGGCGAGACCGCTTGCGAGCGCGGGGATGAACCGCGTTGTCCTCGCAATCCAAGAAGATGATCCAAGCGTGGTTGCTCCTGATCTCGTCGCACGAGATCAAACGTCTCCTTCGTGAGAGGAACTCTCCAAGAAGACGGAGAACCGAAGAACGTCGAAGCGGCAGCGCGGTGGCGATGGCGACGATGATTCCCTCCTCTAGGGTATGGTGGACGGCCACCAACAAGAGAGGAAGAAAGGGCTGGCGTGTAGAAGAAATGAGGGAGAGAGAGAGCTCCAATATATTGCAAGTCCTTAGAGAGCATAGTATGCCTCTCTATTTATAGGGTTTTGGGATCCATGGATCTCAATCCATGGGACACATAAAATCAATGGGTGAGATTGATTTATGTCAATCCAATGGCCAAGATTGTTGTTGTCAAAAGCAACAAATTTAGGTCAAAATATATTTGATAAAATCAAATATAATTTATTCCTAAATCAACCCAACAAATAAGGAGAGAATACACATGGAGATCAAATCTCCATGTGCAATCAAGAGGGGACGGCCACCCATTCCATATAGGAATTGGGTGCCGCCCACTTGTTTCCCAATGGAGAGCAATCTCATGGATTTCCATGAGATTGCATATCTCCTTGGATTTCTCTCCTATTTATTTGCAACAAATTTATTGGGTTTTATTCTTCAAAAATAATTCTCAATTATCTTTAAGAATATTGCATTCTTGCCATGGAAAAATTGTGAATCATATTCACAACCCAAAACAACATATAATTCATATTGTTAATTAATTACACAATGTGTATCCAATACACATAATAATTAATCAACACATGTAAATTATAATTAGTTCTCTCTAATACATTATAATCACATTTATAATATATTATGAATAATTGGATATTTCTATCCACATTATTCTCATCCACATTAATTAAATCACATTTAATTAAATTGGATAATTTCTTCACACATCAAGATGATTAAATCACATTTAATCATTATTTCTTCATTGCTTAGATCTTATGGAATTATTCTTGAACCCTTCAAGAATAATGCAATCTCTCCGCAGATACTTGGAGATAAGGACAGGGCGATTGTATTGTTCCACGTATAGTGACATGGATATTGAGATCATATCTCAAATCCAGATCGCGGGCCTCCCATAGATGCTTGATTAAATCAAGACCGTAAATCTAATCTTCTCATTGTATCTGAATCACATTCAGATCAATCTCCAACACTTGGACCAAGATCAGATCACTTCTCTACTGAGAGGAGTCACTAAAATCCAGACCCGTTTCATCACTCCCTAGGAATGGAAGCGTCATGGTTATACAATCTTTTATTATCAAATCACCCTCAGGTATTCCCAATACCTGTACATCCTGCATACTGGAAGACTCAGACTAAACCCGAAGTATTGGATCAACTTTATACTGTCTACTTCATGGTTTTATCAGTAAGTTTCTCATTCGATCATTAGGAGTTGGTATCGATCATACACTTTCCAAAAGTGTATATCATACCTAGGTCTTGATCATATACTAAAAGTATATATCAAACCTACAAATTCAGTCAAGCTTCCAAAGCGAGACGACCATGCACATGGAATTTGATTCTTCCCAATATCTCATGAGTGAGCTCATGTCTTCCGGTTCAGTAACTGAACCTGTATGATCCCTTTGAGAGATCGTATTACTCATATGCCCTTATATGCACACCAGCGCGCCGGTGTATAGACCTTGATTAGGTCATCAACCTATTGGTCTGCCAAATGTACATACTTAGACATATAGCAACACATCTGTCTCCGGTCAGAGGATGCATGCCTATATCATGACAGCATAAGATATAGGACTTTGGTTATCTCGATCTCGTTAAGTCAACTCTTTGACCTAACTAATCTGACACCTCCGAATCCCTATTCCTATGCAGAGGACCTGCATCAAGAGGTCGGTCAGATATCAGCCTAAAGAGATAAGGATTGCCATCTCCTATTCAGGCTGGAGATCATCTCTTAACAATCATTTGACGGTGCTTGATGAGTCCTCAATCTAACTCTTTAAATATTCATCCAAGCACCAGCCTCTATGATTCAATAGTTGAATCAACAGCTGTATGATCATCAAGATGGCCATGGCACATAACCCTAATTGTACTAAGGGACCTATTATACAAATTATTCATTCTTCATTTCATATCAGGGAATGATATGTGCAATAACATTTATTGCATAATGGCTCGTCGTGGGCTCGCATTTCCAACAATCTCCCACTAGCCCAAAGAGTCATTAATGGGCTAATCATTTAAACCCGCACTCATGTGACAATCATAGGCTATTTAGAAAATAGCTAGGTAAGCTGATCAGTCACTCTGTTCCTACGAGACTACGCCAAGTCCTTTTACGGCACTTGCATATCCCCAGTAACAGTGCTCTCATCTAATGCGAATGTTGCATCTTATGCAACTAATACTCAATCTTGTTAGTTATAGTGTCCTTGACACTACAGCTTAACAATTATCATAACCAATATTTCCATAATCCTTATCAGAATGCCTTTATTCCTGGAGATCCCACTATCTCTTAAGGTATCTACAGTTAAGACTTTCTAGATCTTTATCTATAAAGTCTCAAGCTATTGAAGATAAGACTTTGAGATCATTATCTCAAAAATCTTGTCATCTATGAAGATTTTGTTATTACTGCAATCAAGTGTTTTATTTCCATAGTAGGACTAGTAACAGTTTACTACTCCCACTGCATGGCAGCCACCTGGCTTTTGTAAACATCTAGCACACACTTGGCTTCTCAGAACTGATGCCTAAGGGCAAATAGTTCCAGCATTCACTTCCTCAACTCTTTGAGGTGTTATACCTTTAGATAGGTCAGTACCATATCTTAAGGGTTAGAAGCCTTTCTTGGAATTTCTATGAATAGAATATGTCCAAGGTGTACTACAAATGTGACAGTCTCATTATCCTCTTCTCTTTGCTTCTAAACAACTTCAACTCTAAGATTTGAGAGGCATCTTTGAAATCTTATTTCAAGTTATGGAACAACCAGATTATAAAACACTAATTATCACCCTTATATCATTCTAAATGATTAGGATATTATCTACATTTAGCACGATGAACACAAAGGCACTCCCACTAAGCTTCACATGGCTCATCCAGATTCTATCTGAAATCATAACATTTCTAATTTCATCAAATCTTATGATCCAACTTCAAGAAGCTTATTTGAGTCCATAAATGGATTCCTTAGCTTGCACACCTTGCTTTCCTCAACCATGAAGCCCTGGGGCTACTTCATATGAATATCCTCAAAGAGGCATTCGTAGAGGAATGCAATATTGACGTACATCTTGAAGATGCAATAGTCAAGTTATGTAGCTAAGGTTAGCAATATTCTGATGGTTTTAAGCATGGTCACCGAAGAGCAAGTCTCATTGCAAGCAATGTCTTCTCTTCCGGTGTGTAGCTTATGGCTACGAACCGTGCTTTGAAGATCTCTACCTTCTCATTAGGTTCCCTGTCTCTTGAAGATCCATTTACACCTTTACAGGTCTTACCCATATAGGTGGATCCTCGAGGGTCCATATACAACACTTGTATATGAAGTCTACATTAGACTTTTATTGCTATCCATATCTATCCATGCTATGATCTTCAGAAGCTTCATCACATGAAGTTCGATCATTGTCAGATTTCTCTAACACATGGAATCCTTCATCAAACTCATTTGAAGAGGTATTAGTGTTTCATCTTTAATTGTCCTTTTAGTTTCCAATTTCAGGAGTCTCATTATAAATGAGTTCCTACACTTCATTCTCATCTTGATTCTCAAGAGTCTCAACCTCTAAGAATCACATTCTTAGAGATGAGATACTTTAAGAATCTCAAGGTTATAAAGTAGGTATCTAATACCATCCTTTATTTTCCTAATGAAGCAGCACTCTCAAGTGCTAGATTCCAACATACATGGAACCTTATTAAGGATATACATTGTAGTCTCTACTACACATATATACCTGGAAACTAAGGGATAATTATGCTAAAATTCAACATTGATAAGATCATGTCACACATGATCCAATTGTATCTACCTATAACTCTTTTGAGTTAAGGTGTGTTAGGAGGATTGAGATAGAAATGATATTCATATCTCTATAAGGTATTCTTTGAATTTATCTAGCAGGTACTTGCTACCTAGATTAGATCAAATTCATTTTATCTTCCTTCAAACTTTGGTTCTAAACCAAAATTAATGAAATCTTTGAACATTTCAAAGGTTTCTTAGGTGAAGAGAAGAAATCTCTTATCATACACAATCATCAATAGATATCACATATCCACAATGTTTATAATGATATAGATGATCCACATACATCAATATGTATGAGATCCTGAATACCTTGGCATCTTACACCATTCCCGAAGAAGGGTGTATTGGACATTTTTTTCTTTGAATACAATATTCATAAGTATGTAAGTTTTGAAATTTTAGACATTCTAAAGTTTCATCTCTTACTAGTATATTGATCAAATCAATAGAGAAATGTCCAAGGCTTGATTCTAGATCATTGTCAAATGATCTTCATCCTCCTATTGATATTAAGGTTTAATTTCAGTGTTTAGAAATGTTAATGAACCATTCATTAATTTTCTAATTTAGTGGAGTCCACTAGATTATTAGATTACTATCTGAAATATATCCATCATAACTCTTTATGATAGTTCTATCTCAGAATTCATGTTTATTTCCAACATTTAGAAACAAACAATGAGTGTATTCTTATATCTAGGTCATAGAGACATTCTCTACGACTAAGGGTTCTCCCACTGAAATTAACAAGTTTATCAATCCAGCAGAGACTGTTGCAACAATTGCATCAATATCCATGTTGATAACTATAGACCTTAAGATCAAATTTTCTGGTCTTCTAAAACATATGCAACCTATTGCAAATGTCATCAGAAGATTGAGATACAATTATTTGACTTCATCTTATCAAATAAGAAAGTCAATTTCAATGATTTATGTAGATTATTTTGATGCTCTATCCGAGTCCTTCTCTAAGGATTCTAGACAGACTTGATAGTCATACTATCAACACATCAACTTATTGCAGTTTTGGCATTCATCCAACTCTTTGGATGTCATATGGAAGTCAGAGAAGTAGGTCAACTCTTTGACTTTCCTTCTTACTTGGGTCCAACCCATGCTTCCACTGCGCCCCCTTTATCTATGAGCAACCGTTGCTTAAGACCGAGGATCTCTTACGTTAAATTCAAAAGAATTCAATGTAAGATCATTTCAACATTTATACATGCTTCATTAAATTCATACAATATGAATATTATGAAGCTTCATGAATGACTAGAGTATAGATAGTAGAATAATGACACTCATCATCTACATCCATCTAAACTCTTAAAATATAGGTTTAGGTAGGTACTCAAACAATTTGAATACATCATCTCTTATAGAGCTACCATTCTGCATGATGCAGTGAACCATCTCATTCATAATAAATGTCAAGAGCACATATGCATGCCATAATATCTTCATTGATTTTTATAAGGATTATTTGGCAATTGCGATCATCATCGACATGATACTTCCAAAGTACATTCGATGAGATCAAGACTATAGAGACATACAGACCCTAGGGTTGTAGTCCTATTATCTAATTAATTGTCCTTCCTCATTATTATGAGGAAATTTGCACATTGCAACCACATACATTATGTGTTCAATTGCAAGTACAATATCTGGATCATGAGTCCAATCCAAGATATTTCACTGGTTACTATTGAGTATATCATTGAGTGGGTTTTAATGAAGGATTATCTGAAATAAGAAATTTGCATAGATGTATGTATTTATATATACATATTTTACTTTGATTTAGGAATTTTTATATCAAAGTTGTCTTGCCATGTCAACATTGAAAGTTCATTCCCTTAATCACTTTCAATGTAAGAAATATACTTACCATTATATCTCAAGCAAGATCTGGGATCTCCTTCCTTATCTTTGTTGCATCCCAATAATATGAGAACCTACAACTCGGATAAAAAGAAGCGGGAACACATTCCGCCTTGCAAGTCCAACTTTCATCTCCCAATTCAGTCTTTAACACCTGGGCCCACCACCCCTAAGGCGATGTTGACCCGTCATTAATTGAACCAACCGTCAACAGGAATACAACTCGCTATGCGCAATCCAATATCGCCCCAATAATATGAGGACCCGATATTGGGGTCACTACGCATACGTCCTTACTCTTTCGAGAAGCGAAGAGCCCGATCCAGATGCGCTTGCATACAGGAGCTGTCACTTCGGACAGGCGTCTCCCACATGCAATCCCTGGCGACGGAACCCTCCACCTTGACGGGAGACCATGGATGTCACTGATGTATTCCTCCATATCATATTCAAATTTTAATTAATTATCGTGAATCACATTCACATAATTAATTCTTCCAAGGGAATTATTAGCTCTAATCATATTAGAGTATTTCAATTGGACATAATCAATTTAATCATATTAAATTAATTATCAATCCAATTCAATCAATCAAACTTGATTATTTTACTTGAATATATATGGTAATATCTCAAAATACGTATTAATTCGAATTTTAATAATTTGAAAAATACATCTTAATCCCTCGGACATTATCTCGGCCCTACCCGCTGTCATGACCAGTACCGACGAGAGTGAGACGGACCACATACGTTGCAACCCGCAACCCCAATGCTCTCCGACTAGGCACCATATCCGCCTCGGGAAAGGATAATGCCAAATTGATTAATTTGTACTTGAGATGATCATCGGTTCTTCAACCGAAATTGTACCATATAGTAATAATCAAAACATTTTTTGATTATAAGGAAACTTGCTAGACAAATTCCCAAATCCTATTCAAGCATCAAGTTTGAAAGATTGTGGTTTCCAATTATGATTTAGATCACATCTTAATCAATTATTAGTTAAGGCAATGTCATTTAAGGGAATAATTATCATCAAATATTTCACAAATATTTATGCACAATTATTCTAGGAAATTAAACAATTTAATTTCACTAAATGATTAAATGACAATCACCAATCAAACATCAAGTTTGATGAATGTGTTTCCAATTAAGATTTAGATCAAATCTAATCAATTAATTGGTTGAGCCCAAGTCAATTATGTAAATAATCATCTTCAAATATTTCACAAATATTTTTCATGATTATTTCACGAAATTAACAATTAATTTCACTAATTGACAATCACTTGGTTCTAGATTAGGACTGTAATTTCAGCAGTGACCCCTACTTACTAAAATTAGCAAATCTCAATCATATTAAATCCAAATTAGACAAAATCAATTTTCATAGATTGCTAATTTGATTTAGGACAGAAACCAAGTGATGTTACACGCATTTCGAGGCAAGTCTAAACAGTAATTAACATTTTAATCACGTTCAGATCTACAGTTCCCGCAACAGTGTATACATGTTCATTAAAACAACCATATCTAGAGCATACGAAATCCGATTTACGTAAACTCAGATCCTATGGTTTCCTTATTTAATGGAGAACAAAATCCAAGTATTAAATTCGTGTTTAAACAATTTAAACAGTGCCGAATTTATTTACTAAACAGATCTGCGAAATCAAATGCGATAAAAACTTTCGTGACCTTAACGAACCCAAGTCGTCTTCGGTTTTTCGAATCATATTCGAAACCGTCAACCCGGCTCTGATACCACTTGAAGGATATGGGATTATCCTCAAGTGCATCACGGAAGCGTGATCGTCGTATCGGATACGACGAAGAACGACTAGTCGTACTAGTTGTTCGGTGCAGCGGAATTTAAAAAATTTATTCGATGAAACCACATGATCCGAGAACCATTCTCAGATTGTTTCATCTATAACCACAACAAGTATAATGCAATACCTCTTGAAGCGTGGTTGATCAAGTCTCTAAAGAAAGAGACCTCCTGTCTCAAGTCCGATCGTCGGCGAGACCGCTTGCGAGCGCGGGGATGAACCGCGTTGTCCTCGCAATCCAAGAAGATGATCCAAGCGTGGTTGCTCCTGATCTCGTCGCACGAGATCAAACGTCTCCTTCGTGAGAGGAACTCTCCAAGAAGACGGAGAACCGAAGAACGTCGAAGCGGCAGCGCGGTGGCGATGGCGACGACGATTCCCTCCTCTAGGGTATGGTGGACGGCCACCAACAAGAGAGGGAGAAAGGGCTGGCGTGTAGAAGAAATGAGGGAGAGAGAGAGCTCCAATATATTGCAAGTTTTTAGAGAGCATAGTATGCCTCTCTATTTATAGGGTTTTGGGATCCATGGATCTCAATCCATGGGACACATAAAATCAATGGGTGAGATTGATTTATGTCAATCCAATGGCCAAGATTGTTGTTGTCAAAAGCAACAAATTTAGGTCAAAATATATTTGATAAAATCAAATATAATTTATTCCTAAATCAACCCAACAAATAAGGAGAGAATACACATGGAGATCAAATCTCCATGTGCAATCAAGAGGGGACGGCCACCCATTCCATATAGGAATTGGGTGCCGCCCACTTGTTTCCCAATGGAGAGCAATCTCATGGATTTCCATGAGATTGCATATCTCCTTGGATTTCTCTCCTATTTATTTGCAACAAATTTATTGGGTTTTATTCTTCAAAAATAATTCTCAATTATCTTTAAGAATATTGCATTCTTGCCATGGAAAAATTGTGAATCATATTCACAACCCAAAACAACATATAATTCATATTGTTAATTAATTACACAATGTGTATCCAATACACATAATAATTAATCAACACATGTAAATTATAATTAGCTCTCTCTAATACATTATAAATCACATTTATAATATATTATGAATAATTGGATATTTCTATCCACATTATTCTCATCCACATTAATTAAATCACATTTAATTAAATTGGATAATTTCTTCACACATCAAGATGATTAAATCACATTTAATCATTATTTCTTCATTGCTTAGATCTTATGGAATTATTCTTGAACCCTTCAAGAATAATGCAATCTCTCTGCAGATACTTGGAGATAAGGACAGGGCGATTGTATTGTTCCACGTATAGTGACATGGATATTGAGATCATATCTCAAATCCAGATCGCGGGCCTCCCATAGATGCTTGATTAAATCAAGACCGTAAATCTAATCTTCTCATTGTATCTGAATCACATTCAGATCAATCTCCAACACTTGGACCAAGATCAGATCACTTCTCTACTGAGAGGAGTCACTAAAATCCAGACCCGTTTCATCACTCCCTAGGAATGGAAGCGTCATGGTTATACAATCGTTTATGATCAAATCACCCTCAGGTATTCCCAATACCTGTACATCCTGCATACTGGAAGACTCAGACTAAACCCGAAGTATTGGATCAACTTTATACTGTCTACTTCATGGTTTTATCAGTAAGTTTCTCATTCGATCATTGGGAGTTGGTATCGATCATACACTTTCCAAAAGTGTATATCATACCTAGGTCTTGATCATATACTAAAAGTATACATCAAACCTACAAATTCAGTCAAGCTTCCAAAGCGAGACGACCATGCGCATGGAATTTGATTCTTCCCAATATCTCATGAGTGAGCTCATGTCTTCCGGTTCAGTAACTGAACCTGTATGATCCCTTTGAGAGATCGTATTACTCATATGCCCTTATATGCACACCAACGCGCCGGTGTATAGACCTTGATTAGGTCATCAACCTATTGGTCTGCCAAATGTACATACTTGGACATATAGCAATACATCTGTCTCCGGTCAGAGGATGTGTGCCTATATCATGACAGCATAAGATATAGGACTTTGGTTATCTCGATCTCGTTAAGTCAACTCTTTGACCTAACTAATCTGACACCTCCGAATCCCTATTCCTATGCAGAGGACCTGCATCAAGAGGTCGGTCAGATATCAGCCTAAAGAGATAAGGATTGCCATCTCCTATTCAGGCTGGAGATCATCTCTTAACAATCATTTGACGGTGCTTGATGAGTCCTCAATCTAACTCTTTAGATATTCATCCAAGCACCAGCCTCTATGATTCAATAGTTGAATCAACAGCTGTATGATCATCAAGATGGCCTTGGCACATAACCCTAATTGTACTAAGGGACCTATTATACAAATTATTCATTCTTCATTTCAGATCAGGGAATGATATGTGCAATAACATTTATTGCATAATGGCTCGCCGCGGGCTCGCATTTCCAACAAACATATATAATAGTAATTGTGTCTGACCATTTGCATGCTCAAAGCAAATCGTATCCGTTTTTGCACCAACTTTTTTTTCCGTGCCAATTTTTTTCTTATGCATATATGAGATGATTAATTAGTACACTTAAAATAAGAGAAGTTGTAAGATTTGAAAACGACATTCCTCCAAGAAGTTTATATAGCTCGTTTTGTACTCCTTTCTTTTTATTCTTTTTGTTACACATTGATTTGAGTGGGGCTCAATGGCGGAGGTGGGGTCAGATGCTGTGGAGTCCAAGGTAATAGTACTCGTACGAGGGATTGTCACGTTCTTCTTTCTAGGCACGTGACCTCATGTTGTAACGAGCAGTTAGTTGCAGAGAAGGGCAATTTTGTAACACTCATACCACCAAAACATAGTGCCATATCTAAAACTCACGAGGTGCGGGCGTGGTTTATAAGTGGTGGGGACTACTACTTGACAACTTGAGCTTAAGCATTTTGGGTGGTTGTCAACGGATCCATTTGAACGTGAACCAAACAGGTTGTCAGGGCCAGTTTTCCTCGATAACGGATCGGGGACCTAAGTTCGTGACGTTACAAATTTGGACTCTGGCATAACGGCATGGTGGGTAAGATACAAGGTACCCTGGGTACCCTGGCAACGAAACAAGACCCTTTTCAGTTTTCGAGTTGCATCTCCATCTCTCTCTCCCTGATGTTTGATGGAGCAGTCCACGCCTCCCCCCTTCCACCACCTCCTCTCTCTAACCCTAACCCTAAACCTAACCCCCCACCTTCCTCCGCCCCTCCCCCAACCCCTTGACCACTTTCCCTGCGAAGGCCTCCTAGCGTGATGTTTATGGAGCCCCCACCACTCCACCACCCCCGTCTCGTAGAATGGCCCTTTCCCCTTCTTCCATCGTGGACAGTGAGGAGGTGGCCTTCGTCACCAAGCAGGGCGCCATCTTGCTGGACGGATTATGGGAGAACACTCTCGTCTTCTATATCTTAGGGAAAAGGCCCTACAGGAAGATGCTCGCAACATTCATCGAGAAGGCTTGGAAGCCCATTGGGGAATATATGCTCTTCCCCTGGCCTAGTGACTTCTTCTACTTATGGCTCACAAGTGACGAAGAATGCCAACAAATCATTGCTGGAGGACCCTGGCTTTTCTAGGGACGTTTTATGGTGATCATACGATAGGAGGCAGACTCTTGTCTTGAGCGAGACCTACTAGCTAAGATCCCTCTTTGGGTACCCTTCCATGGTCTAAGCCTGGGCCATACCACTGCGTTGGTTCTCAAATAAGCTCGCAAGCCTCCTGGGCACGCCACTCTTCATGGATGATGCAACAACATCATGCCATAATGAGAGCTACGTCAAGTGTTGTATTTCGATCCATGCCCCCAAGACTATCCCAAAGGCCATTCCACTGTTTTTTTCTTAGGCAAGCATCAGATTATTGGGGTAGAACTTGAATGGTCCCCACCTCGCTGCAGCGGATGCGTCTCCTTCAGCCATTACTCTAACAACTGCCCGTCTGGCCACAACGATCCTTGCGATGCTGGAAACGCCCAGCTGGGGAACCCAACGGTCATGTCTAGTGACCCTTTGACAACCATGGAGATGGGGCCTCCTCTGGCGTCCTACATCTCGGGCCCAGCCCCCCTCAGGGCTCTACTTCGCTGACTGCACACTTAGAAACCATTGCACAATGCATCGCTGTAGGCTGCCTGCCGCAACCCAAAACCAACCCACCTAAGGAGGGCCTCTCGCAGGAGGGGTTCCCGTAGCTTAAAGTCCCTAAACACGTACCCACCCATGGTAAGCCCACCCCCATCCTACTAGGCACCAGGGGCATGATGCAACGGAAACTGGTGACCAATCAGAAGCCGCCAAATGGGAGCTTGGTCATTAACCTAAATAATCCAACTAGTGAAATCATTGAAAATAATGCTGAGATGCAGTAGGGAGACAACTCTGTCCCTAAGGTAATATCGACATAAAATTCGGCTTGGATCTCGATCAACCATAAGAAGAAAAAGGCTACAAAGGACCACCCGAGGAACAATGGTCCTTCGGGGCCCTCCCCGCAAGTAGGTTTATGTCTGTTGCCATCTACAACACTCGAGGGCTTAACAATCCCCGTAAGCTAGAAGAGCTATACTTCGAGAAATCCAATCCAGGAATGCAGAAATAATTGATCTGTTAGAAACCAAGATCAGACCTGATAATAGGCAGAAGTTCGCCAACCTGCTGCTTAAGGGGGGGTCATCCATCCACAGCAACACTACGTTGGGAAGAATCTACTTCCTGTGTAAAACTGAATGCTGGAACTGCACTCTCATGACCGTAAGCCCACATGCCATCACCATGTGTTGTTCCAATCATGGAGGCCTAACCCTCCATATCTCGGTCATCTATGGTGATAACTGTCCTATTCGGCGGAGGGAGCTCTGGGAGCACCTCTCACTGAACTGCAGTAGCCCTCGGTCCCATGGCTAGTGATAAGAGATTTTAACGTGGTCTGACACGAAAAATGGGTGGGCCAGCTCCCCTAATACAACTGATGAATCCATGATTCTCACTCTTTATTCTTTTATTTTAACTCTTCTTTTTGGCAAAATCATATGTAGATTCCTATAAAAACAATAATTAGCATTCCACATGGCATTGTTAATATTGCATAATTAGCATGTTCTTCGTAAAATAAAAGAATAAAGGAAAATAAAAGAATGATGTATTTAGAATAAATACAGAGTGACCAAAATCCCAAGAGAAGGTCAAGATCTGACCTGATCACAAAATAAAATAAGTAAAGAGACATGGTCTACTATATATTGTACATATCACCTATACTTGTACATATTATTTATCTATTTATTTTGGATAAAACCAAAATTATTTTATTCTCTTACACGCTTGTATATAATTTTAATAATAATATAAAGTTAAAATACACATCATAAAATAAAAATAAAAATAAAAATAAAATCCCTGATTGCTTGTACAAAATAAACATGTATATTCTACATTATCTATTTATTATATACCTATAAATTTTATACTTTTAAAATTATGTTGTAAATAAATAAAATATAAAATAAAGGTAGTTATGTAAAAATAATAAAATAAAAATACTTATACACAATACATAGGTATAATATACCTTTATATAATACTATATATTGTACATACGTTATTTTATTTTTCATAAAAATAATTAAAAATCTTAGAAAAATAGTTTGAAAAATAATAAATTTTTTTTATTTTATACACTTTTATTTTAAAATTATTTACTATTTTATATTGAATTTTCTTGTATTTTTGTAAATTTTGAATTCTCATTGGGCCACGTCAAAACGTTGACCTAGGTCAATGTCTCCTTCTAGTTGACCCGACCCGATTCCCATCCTTCCGGAGCCTATTCTCCTATTTTTCTTGATCGAGTCAGGCCCCCTTTTTCCTTGATTCCATCGTCCGATTCCTCTCCCAGGATCTGTGATTCTCGCAGATCCCTAGGGAGGATCGGATCTTGTTAGGGTTGCACACCTTTTCCTGATTCTTCTAGACCCCTGGGCATCCTATATAACATGTTCTTTCATCTCCATAGCTCTCAAGATCATCCCTCGTGCCCCCATTCTTCCCTAACCACCTTCAATGGAGTGACAACCACTCAAGGAGAATCTTAGGATCCTTAGGAGACGCATGGAGACTTGAAGCTCACAACACGATCGAATGGAGTGGGATTCCATTGCTGGGCAACTGTTGTTATATATAGAAGGAGATATATATATATATATATATATATAGGTATATAAGCTTTGCTTCTGGAAAAGAGGGACTGCCTAACTAAGGAAAGAGAAGCTAGTCCCACATCATTTCCTTCCGCCTAACTTCCGATCCTCTAACTCACGTATATAATAAGCTCGACCACTTTCTCAACTGGACCCTTAAGAACTAGTGGCCGATTGAATGCTAAAATCATCTTTCCTGACTCCTTCTTCGATGTCAATTTCCCCTCTGACTTGCTCTTGGATGTACATTTAGCTTACCCTCGACGGATGAACTCTTTCTCACCCCCCTCCGATCTCTGATTCCCCTGCTAAGACTGGATTTGCCTTCTTCTTCCCGCGCAAGAAAGCAGCCCCTTATATATATTCCGCAAGTACCAGTCCTGACCCTAAAGAAATCTAGGTTCGGAATCCCGGAAGAGAATAAGCGCATGTAGACTAAGGAAGCTGACTACCTCCTTTTTCATAGTCTCTTCCCTCCCAGCGCTGCCTTCTTGGTCATCTAGATCCAGCAGACTCACAGTCTGCTCGGTAAAAATAAAATTGATGATTTTTTTAAAAATTTAAAAATCAGCCTCCACTTGTCTCCCTCATTTCTGTCCACTTGACATATATATTATTCCACATGTCACCTTTAACATCCCCTTCTCTTATATATATATATATATATATATATATAGGAAAAAATGGGGCTGCCCCCGCCCCATTTTTCGGCATTTTTTTATTTTTTTTTGAAAAATAAAATCATGTATATTCATCCATATATCCCTCCTACATGCCATTCGAATTTCGTCAGAAACAGAGACTCCTACGGCCTCCATCTCGATGGTATCGATTTAAAAAAATCCTGTTACCGTTAAAAAATTACTGTCCGGATGGAGGCCGTGGGAGTCTCTGTTTCTGACGAAATTCGAATGGTATATAGGAGGGATATAGGGATGAATGTAAATGGTGTTATTTTTCAAAAAAAAATAAAAAATTTTGCCCAAATAAGGCGGGGGCAGCCATGTTGGCTGCCCCTAGGGGGCAGCCACATATGACCCATATATATATATATATATCTGTGTGTGTAGAGAGAGAGAGAGAGACCAAGAGCCCCCCTTCTTCCTCGAAGTTTTCTCCCATTTTCTCTCTTCAAAATCCACCGAGGAAGCCACCGCCTTCTTCCACTGCTGCAGTCCAGCAAGACCTGGAGTAATTCCTGGAGAGGCTCCAACCCTTCCGTTGGCAGTTGTTGCTCTTGGACAAGCTCCAACCCCTTTTCCTTGCAATTGCTATTACTGGAAAAGCTCCAGTCTTTCCCTTGGAGCTACTGCATGCAAAAAAAATCTGATCTTCATACAGGAGATCCAAATAGGTACAATCCTATACCCCACTTTGCTGCCATGCTTGTGCATTCAACACCCTTCTCTTGTTGCTCTATGGCTTACTTTTGCATTAATTATTCCTTGTTGGTTGAAGGTTTGGGACTGGAATTAAGATGAACTTTAAAATTCTGAAATTTTGTTGGAATGTAAATTATATTCTATTGCTGGAGTCAAATCCAGAACGGTAGCAGCTCTTGCATGTTTATTCTACTCCATCACGAAGCAAAATTAATGTTTACTTACCTTCAACCCCCACCTTTGCTACCATGCATGGGTTCTCATATTTGATTTCTTTTTTTTATTTGCTGGAAATTAGAATTTCCTGTCAGGAATTAAGGATTTTTCTTTAAAAATTTAAAATATAGGTTGAATTCGAAATTCTTTGCATGTGGGTAAAGTTGTAATTACGAAAGACTACATCATTAAGGTGCTTTTTATTTTGAAGAGGTCCTATTGTATCCTGTAAGGTGTTTATCACGTGGGAGATAAAATCAATACAATAGTTCTCCAGTTTGGTTGCCTGCAGTAAGAGTTATGTTACTTTAAAATGATATTTTGATATATCTTTCTGTATGGATGGGTAACTTGTATGCCTTATAATTACTATGTTACTGGCTTTGCCACATAGGGGTATTAAGTGTTTATATTGTCCTCAAAATTTGGCTAATAACAGAACTTGACATACATGTATGACTAACTAATTATGATGATTGTACACTAAATTAAAAAGAATTACTTCTGAAAACATCCAGTTAACTATAAATGTTTAATATGTATCCTTGTTGTTCTCAACAAATTCATATGTAGACTTCTGTCACTATTAATAATACTTGTAAACATATATATATATATATATAGGAAATATTTCAAATGAGGTGCACCTTTCCTGGATGCATGGAAAGCCACGTCAATTTAAGCATTTATTCTATTTATTTTACACATTCTAACTCCATAAATTTAATATTAGATATTAATATAATATGTATATCATGGAAAATTTATGAAAATATTACTATATTTGACATTAAAAGTTTGTTACAATATGGATGATTTATTTTACATAACTGTATAATCGTCAGTATTTTACAATATGTAGTTTAAATTTACAAAATTGTTACGTAATTTACAAATTTGGTAGTGGCTTTCTGAATTTCAGGAAAGACCCACCTCATTAGAAGGACCCCCTATATATATTATATATAAGGGATATTTACCCAGCGAACCCTAAAATCTTTCAAAATTACCTTTACGACCTTTGAAACATCGATATTCCTCCCTAGACCCCGTAATCTTGCTAACCCTTACTCTATAGACCCTGTGGTTAACTCCCATCCATGTAACCGTTAGAACTAACCAAACTCTGTTATCTTCCTTTATATTATACCCATTTTAGTGGTCAAATTTACCGCAAGTGCCATTGCCTCCCATCTCACCTCCCACCCTCTACCTGCAGCTGATCACGGTGCCACTCTCCCCCGGTTCGCCGTTGCTTGAAGGCCCCCTACGGCTTGAATCTCGTGCCTACCGCCTCCCCTGGCTCGAGTCGCCGTGGTGCCGCCCCCACTCCCCACCCACCCGGGGTCCCGTCCCGCCGCCTGTAGCTCCCTCCCCCCCACCGGTAAAGGAGAGGTTTTGCCAAGTGGGTATCGCCCATCTCCCATGGACAAGGTGCTCAGGTTGCCCCCGGGGTTCCGCTGCAAATCGGCCTCTTCAAGAAGGCCTGCGAGCTGTCGACGCTTTGCGGCGCGGAGATCGCTCTGATAGTCTTCTCGCCCGCAGGTCGACCGTACACCCTTGGCCTGCCCGACCTCCAATCCGTGGTCGACCGCTTCCTCCTGCGCAACCCTCCTCAGGTCCCCGACGGAAACACTCTCACCCTAACCAGTACCGCGTCATGTTTGCCAGGGAGAACAACAGCTCACGGAGCTGCGTTCTCTGCTCGCAAATCCCTATCCATCTTTTAGGCCATAGTGCCACACCGTTCTTATATGTTTATATCCAAAAATGCATCCATATTCATAACCATACCACTATCTAAGTTTTAAAACGGATAAAACAAGGTAACACGGTAACATCCAATATCTGATATATGATCATTCGCATTTCTGCTTGGCAATCTATAGTTATTCTCATTAATACGAATCTACATGGTCAACACCTACTTGGCAATATGTACTTGTGTTACTAACCAGATGGTTAAAAAACGAACTATACAGCAAGTTATAAACTTGGAATTTAATTGGGTGATTATCAATGCAAATCCAGAACAAGCGACTTAAACTCTCTCATGCATTGTCTCAAACAGATGATCTACAACTACAGAGATGGGACCGCTTGCGGCTGTAAGCAAGGGTGACCGCTTACAGCTTAAAGCTTAAAGCTGTAAGCAAGGGTGACCGCTTGTTTCGCGAAGAGGGTGTGGACCCATTTGCAAAGCTCGCATCCTTGAGCTCAGTAGAAACCTCCGGAGCAGGGTGGGACACCGGCAATCGAACAAAATGGGAATCCGGCAGCGACCCACCTCCCAAAATCGCAACTCCCGGCGAGGGCGACAACCCATCAGCAGAGATCGTATCTTCGAGTTCGGGAGCGAACTCAGGTGGCATCGACCCACTTCCCAAAATCGCAACTTCCTGCGAGGACGACGACCAATCAGCAGAGGACACGTGGCATGTTTCTGGTAATTGTACCGTACAAGGGTTACTCAAACAACTCTGGTTAAGTTACGAAGGAGACGGTGCACAAACGGAGGGTCCATGTGGTAAGACGGAGCAAGATTACGGGGTCTAGGGAGGAATATCGATGTTTCAAAGGTCGTAGAGGTAATTTTGAAAGATTTCAGGGTTCGCTGGGTAAATATCCCTATATATAATTGGTTGAATGAGTTTTACTGTAATGTGCTGCTAAATAAAAGTAATAATAATAGAACTTTGGATGTCATGGCCCCTGATTATGAGAAACAAAAGTTTTAATTAAATGCTGCGTAATCAGGAACATCGACTGGAGTCTTCGTACATTGAAGATAGAAAGCATTTATCTTTTGTTGCATAGCCCTATATTTTTAATCAAGGATCAAAAGAGGAATTCCAAAACATATATGGAATATGGATGGTTTAAATCAAAATAAACTATTTGGTGTTAAGTAATAAAGATTCAAAAGTAACATATCTTGAGTTTCGATACTGGTAACAAGTAGCGTATTATCAAGAAAATAAATTTTTAATAGTATAAAACTATCAGTCTGTCAGCATATTACCATCAATAAAAATACACATCCTTATCTCCTCATGACTTCTTTTTGACTTACCATCTTCAGACTTGTGTTCGAAAGAGATTTTGATCTATCTATGTCGGTTCCTTTGAAACATGATCTTTGATAGCATCATTCATAGTTGAGAGACTCATATAAGAGACCTAAATCAACAACATCTAATGTATGTATACCATGCGCCCTTTCAAATTATCATTTAACATCTCCCCAGGAATCTGACTCGTGTGATTAACTACTAAATCAGGACCTTATATAAATTACTTACCTAATCGATCAACTAGTGACCTTCAAACATATTGGAAGTACGTGTTCTTGATACTTCGATTCCTACAGTTAATATCCTCTCAACATGATGATTGTGGACCCATTAAAAATCTGTCTCGTCAAACCGTGATTGAACTGCACGATCTAAACAAGAACCTGAAATAGAAAGTTGATTTCCAGAGCTAAATTGAGCATAGTACTTAATGATTTGACCATTCTTCTAGAAATCTGGAGTTAGAATGATCCTTTCTATCTTACTTTCAAACTATATAACTTGGATCAAGGAATCTTTGGTGGATTATCCAGTTAATGTATACATTCAACTGATTAATAGATGTTGACACAGAAAATATTGGGTGGATGAGAATCAGTTATGGCAAATAATATATGCTGATCATGGTGATCCTTACACCTGCCCGTGCGAGGGCGCGGTGACCCTCAACTGACAGAAGAATAGGAAGCCCAGTTTGAGCAGCGACCGCCAAGTGCGTGGGTCTAGGATCCCAGTCCCTTTTCGATTTTTACGCGAGCTCGCAGTGTTTTTACGCCTCGTTGGGATCCCGAATCTAGACCATTCTGCTGACCCTTTGTTTTAGGATACCCAGGCGGGGGATCTTTGGTTTTAGTTTTTCGTACGAGCTCAGTTGCCCGTTACCGGTCGGGCTATTTTTCTAGAGCGACTTTTCTGGAGAGTCTCTCACCCGTCTCAGTCGCGTAGTTTTGGAGTAGACCTATCCCTCTATTGGACCGCACTTCCAATTAGGGGGCGAGACAGAAGAGCCATTTTGTTGGCTTCTTCATCGCTTGAGTTTTTCTTTCGCTAATAGACTTGACGATTCTACATCTAGATCATCCATATCTACATCTAAATCATCTAAAGTTACATCTGAGACAGTTGCACTTGAGGTTTGAAGGGATTACAATTAAAGTTGAGTAAATGAAAGTGATTATAATCTGATTCGAAATCCCATTAAGCTAGTGGACGTGTTGGGAACTTAGTTAGGATGCATTATACTACATCGCATGCCTACGGAGGCACCCCAACTCTAAGACATTAACCAAGTCTTAGAGTCATAGTGTGAGGTTATACACTAACCAAGACCACAGACTATCCGCTAGACTTAAGAATCTAAATAAATCAAGAAACCTTTCCTATCTCTAACTTTTTCGATCATCACTCACAAACATGATCTTTGAAGAAAATGAGGATATATACTTACACTCATACATTCATGAATATTCAACTACAAATGTAAATATGCCATATATGGGAAATATTGGATTAATGGGCGATCACGAGAAATGCTTCAAACAACTTGAATACAAGTAGATGTAAATTGCACTTGTTCCACCTTTCTACTTGTTACTTTTGAACATTTTAAATATCAGTGATTTTTTATATAATAAGCTTATGGGAAGTAACAGCGCCTGCTGACGCCTTTTCTTCCTTGCACGCATGGCAGGCAAGGAGCCTTTAGCTCAGTAGCGGGTTGATGACCTCAGGAGGCAGGGTTTACACCAGACGGTATGGTTTATTTTGTTTCAGTTTTTGGTTCGGATAATGATGTAAAATGCTTCTCTTCTGTGCAGCCAGATTTTTTGGGATATTGTACGTATTATCAGACACTGTACATGTTATAAATATATGGAAGTTAATGAAAGGAATTTTGGTGGCATTTGTCTCTATTAGCTTTGTGCTTATGAATGTGAATGCGAATGTCATCTGTAGCTTCAAGCGCAAAAAATTTTCGCGGACTTTCAGTTACTTAATGCAATATTAATGAATGTTGTAATGCGAATGTATCGTAAACGGGCACCCGGATCCTCGGGGGTTCACGGCTTGGTATCATATAGATAGGTACATACATATATGAATGCATGTAGCTAATAGAATTCCAACATCTATTGAATAAATGTAAGTTAAGTTATTATTCGATGCATTAAGCTTATCGAATAAAAACTTGAAAACTTCACATTTATATTTGATTTATTTAATAATAAATGAACATTTTTAAAATTATTGTCGAATCAGACGAACATCA
Organism: Ottelia alismoides; assembly: GCA_037367405.1. Lineage (NCBI taxonomy): Eukaryota > Viridiplantae > Streptophyta > Magnoliopsida > Alismatales > Hydrocharitaceae > Ottelia > Ottelia alismoides. The sequence goes on along the minus strand of JAZKJV010000535.1, from coordinate 1,033,017 downwards.
ACATTTTTAGTTCCATACATACGAATATATGATAAGGGGGCAGACGTGAAATAACAAGCACCACGGGGGTAACACGTAATGAGATATATTGTCAGGCGTATAATTATGTAAAAAGTCTCGGGAGATTTACCTGCAAAGTCCACTCTATTTCGGTTTTTCCCGCAACTCTCCGACCAGTCCTCTAGGGCTTGGGCTTCCGCGATCGCCGACGATCTCCCGATCCCGCCGATCGCGCTCGAAATGGTAAACCTCATATCCAAATCTCCGCCTCCATGTAGAATTTCTCTCGGATTTTTAAGTCGGATCGGTTTCTCCTACGCGTTTCAGGCTTCGATCAAGGCCGTGGCGAGCCCTGTGCCGGTCACGCTCTACCCCGTGCTGTCGTTCCTCCTCCTCGCCGTCGGCCTCGCGGTCACCGCGTCGTTCTTCATGTAAAAAATCGCATCTGTTTCTGTTGATTCGTGTTGTAAGACGTTTCTTTTGCGGAGGATCGGATTCAGTGGGTGAGGTGCGATATTGGAAAAAAAAACAGTAGCGTACAAGGCATGGAGCGGAAAAGGTGTGATCTTGGTGGCAAGGGTTCAAACGAGGCATGGACAGAAAAGGTGCGATCTTGTGTGTGTGTGTGTGGGGGGGTGGGGGTAGTCTTAGTACACGAGGCTGATTGGATTGGCAAAAATGTTATTTTTTGGATTTAGAGTTCAGAATAAAGCCTTCATAGATCGCTTCACTGTGGTTGGGTCTATGGGAGTTTGGTTGTTCGGGAATTCTCACAAGGCTTGGTTTGGAATCCAACGTGTTTTGTGAACATGAGAGCTTGCCCAACTAGAATACAACAACAAAGCATTTTCCCATAATTAAGTATGGTCGGTTATATGAATTTTCTACCTCTATTCAGATCTATTTTGTATCATTCTCGGGCTTGAATCCAAATAAGTAAGACCCCTTTGGATAGTCTCAGTCCAACACTTCTTGACCTTCCTCGTCCTCGCTTAACCGACTCAATATCTCAGATTTCGCATCTTCTAACCGGTGTATCAACCGATCTCCTTTGCAAATAGCCAAACCATCTTAAGAGGTTTTCTCATATTATTATCTGTCGGAGCTACATCAACTTTCCTTCTTGTTGCATCAGTCTGAATCCAATCTTTTCGTATATGACCGCACATCAACTTTAGCATTTTCAATTTCTGCTACTATCAGTCTCTGCGCATTTCTAAGATTCATAGACCACAATTCTTATCCATAGAGCATAGCAGGTGTTGCAACTGCTTCGTACTATTTTCCTTTGACTTTCAATGGAATTTTCTTATCACAAAGAACTATAAAGGCTCCTCTCCACTTTAGCGAACGTGCATTTATTCTACGAATAACATCCCCATCAATTTCCCCATCTTGTTGCAAAATAGATCTCAAGTATCTAAAAGAATCTTTCTTCTAAATATCATTGTCTCCAATATTTACCTCGAGTCATTTAGCGTTGTTTCCATCAAATGTGCACTCAATATATTCAGTTTTAGCCAACTTATACGAAATCTTTTAGTTTCTAAGGCATGTCTCTAAACCTCTAACTTCTTATTTACTCAATCTCTTCTCTTTTTCTCACCAATCAACGCAATATCATCGGGCTCGAAATGCTCTAATAAACGTGCAATGGGACGAGTAAACTTTCAAATCATGACCAAGCTGTTCAAAGAGTACGGCAGGTGCTGAGATCTGGACAGTATTGGAGTCATTTTGGTGTAATCCAATTACAATGGTCGTTGGATGGTTTTTCTGGAGTCAAATTTCATTATCAAAATGGAAGTGGTTTACATCAAATCTCGTTGCCGATGGATATATTGGGAACAGTGGGGATTTGTTTCGCAGATGAGTTCATTTTTCCATGGGGTTGCTTAACTGTTGCTGTATGAAAACATTTAGTAGTTACCCTGCAGATTTAAGTGTCTTCTTTTGAAGATTGAGCTGCATTCTTTGATGTTTTTTTTTCTTTTCTTGTTTTGTTTAGCACAATAGGTCTATGCTGTCTAGTATCTTGGACTTTTTAGATATTCAGTTTGAATTAGAATTTCCACACCATGGGAAGTCATCTGAATGGATTATTTGCTGCCATTTCAATATATATTGGGTCACACTTGAAAACAAATAAACAAGATATGGTAAGCGCCTTCAACATATTTTTGCCTCCCATGACCACATGCTAGGTTTTGCATCGGCTACTCCCTTCAGAAAACAGGAAAAGAACTTCTTGGACCGATGTAACCAATGTATTGGTTGGCAATCTTTAGATATCAAAATCAACTTGAATGTATTTCTCCATTCCTGAAGTTCTCATTTATTTGTGTAGATGTGGCCTTAGTCTACCCATCACCCAGTCTTGGATCATGGTTAATGTTGTTTTGGTAACCTGAATTTTCACAATGAGTGCTCTTTGAACTTTGCGTGAAGGTGTTGGTCAATGTCCTTTGACACCAAAGGAGGATCCATGGAATTACGTATGGATGAAGTTTGGAATCGAGAAACATGGATATGATAATTATGGGATTTTGAGAAACGGACACTTTGGTAGCACAAAATCTCATCGAGAGACTATGTAGCAGAAGAAACGCAGCCAAATAAGTCTACATTTATAGTTGATTTGTCCGATTTTCAATAAGGGCTAATAAGATTTGCAGTTTAGACCCTGGTTGAGCATGGCTATTGTTTTTTTTTGCTGCAATACTTATTACCTAGTTCTTTATGATAACTTGAGCAGGTGTGATTTGTAAGCCTGTTCACAATTTTTATCACTTGTAAATTGGTAGTAATCCTGTGGGAGATGCAATTCAAAATTCCTTCTGATTTCTCCTACAATTCAAAATTTCTCACAAAGAACAACTTCTCTATGATAATGATAGTTCCATGAATAGGAATATTAACCTGCTTTGTTTTTTTCAATGTAACTCGTGCATTCTAACAGTTTTCTCACAAAAATCCAAGTTTTATGGGTATAATTAGGTTCAAAAAAGTTTTGAGTTGCTGTATGAACGTTGCAGATATGAGGCCACAACATCCAGGAGAAATCGCAGCCTCTCTGTGGAGCTTATGAGGGGGACAGTAGCATCTTTTTTCTTGGTAACTCCCTGTTCCCAACATATTACATTAAAGACATCTTTTCATTGTTATTAATGTGCATTCCCTGTCTCCGACGGATTAAATAGTTCCGGACTACAAGCTGTGCATACGACTCTATGCCTAGGAAGGTCTTTAAAGAAATCCATCTAGATCATGAAAATGTTTGCTTTAGTAATCCTCCCCAAAAAAACAAAAAAGAAGAGAAGAATCCTTGTTCCCTCTCTTTGATGATTTGCTAACGGTAATTTTAATTCATATGTGAACAGTTTGCAGGGTATGCGAATGAATACCCTTCCATTGATTTTATTTAACATTGTGCAATGGTTAGGTAAAAACCATGTTTTTTGTCTGGTAGAATAGTTTCACTAACCTATTTGGATAGATGCATGATACTTTGATTTCTCAAGGCCTTCGCTTGTTAAATACCAACATCGTATCATATATTTTCCTCATTTAATTTGAATAGTTACTGGTGTCTGTCTATTCATTAAATAGTCATCCTTTTCTGTTAAGTAAACTCGCTATATAATTTTTATGTAGCAAAGACCACATAATCATCGATTTAATGGCCACAAAAATAGCTCCAGCTGTTAATTTATGCATTGTAAGCTTTTAATAAGGCAATATAACAATACCATTTCTTTTATCAACAAGATTGATGCAATCAGGATTCAGGATTAGAGGAAATATTGAAAGACGCAACAAGCCTTGCCAGTCAAGGAAAGAACACTAACGATGTGATTTGATTCCAAAAAAGGTTGGAGGGTTGTTTAGGAATTAGATATTAATTTTCTTAATTCACAACTTGCCCTTTTATACGAAAGCATAGTAGCCACTTCAACAAATCGAAGTCAAATCCCAAATTCCCAGTCAAACCTAATTGTTTAGCTTCTATGATTTAATTAAATGAACCAGATCAATGAAAAAACTAACTAGATCTAGAGTAAAAATTAGAGGCCCACAGACTCCATAGTTGATCTCAACTTAAAAAAATACAAATGAACTCGAAATAATGATAAAAACTGTCAATTTCAATATTGGGCATCGACAAAAATTCTGACCACAGAACCTGGTAGAAACAACATCTATGCTATTATACGAACCAAAAGAAATAGAGAGTCATACCATCGGGGATGTGTAAAGCTGCTAAAATAAGAAGCCTCCTATCATAGGTCCATTCCTAATAGCAAGAAAAGACTCCCCCCAGGTTAGTCTCCTTCTGAACTTAATAGAAGAGGGGTACTCCCCCAGGTCCTGTATTACAGGGGTTGCTCACCCAGAGCCCCGACTAGTAAGGTAGTCGGTCTTCTAAGGGCTGGGGAGGGAGCCGAGTGGTCAACCGGCGAGACCCCGTAAGACAACCTGATTAAAGAGAACATTCGAGAGTCAGAGAATCCGTAGTACCTGCAGCCTCTCCTGACATGACGCGAGTCCACTAGATAGCCTTGTCTGACCTGACATAGGAAAATCAGACTCGCTTTCACCCGTCTCCTCTCTTATCAGCTTCACATGGGAACGATGATGAGATGTGAATCTCCAATGTATCTGAGAACCTCCTCCTTGTACATACCTAGGGCATGTTTGGTAACTGTGTTGGGTTGGGTTGGGGTATCTTCCTGTGAATAGTAGCTGTTTGGATGGTTGGGAGGGTTGAATAGGGTTGAAATTATAAATGTGATGTGACATTGGTTATGTGTTATATTAACTTTTTAATGGTTATAACATGTTTTTTATATTAACTTTTTATCTAAACATGGTTAAAAAATTATTATACCAAAGAAAATGTATGGTCCATACAAGTAATATCAACCCAAGAATGCAGGGATGGAACTGGGGGTATGCTAGGATACCTTGAGGTACCCAGGCAACCAAACAGGTCCCTAATGTGATACGGGGAGATCTCATCGTCCTCTTCACATGGATCTTGTCACACAAAATCCGACTCCTAGTGGTGCAGACCACAAGCGTGAGATCGGGCTCTTGCTACATGAATTAGGTGAGACAACGGAGAGAAGCATGGTTGCACATCTCTACACTGATCCCCATTATTGTTATGTTTGCGAGTCACGTGAATTCCTATTTATGGGAACCCAAATGATTTCTGGGATTTCATGGCTTCCGAAAAATGCAGGTGGCAGAGTCTGCTTGTTCCACATGAAATCTGGACTGGAGTGATCGATGATGGGGCATATGGAAATCATGCAGCGATGTGGCATGATGGGGAGGCTGGTGACTTGAAATGGGCATCAAGGTGAGATGGAGTAGACGGGGCAGGATGGCAAGGTGGGTTGAGAGGAAGCGATGATTGATGAGGTCAAGGTTGAGATGGCCTGACAGTGTGCAGGGAGGGGTGGGAACGGCAACACTGTCGGAGGACAAAGATATGGCATTGAGATGTTGGCAGTTTTTTTTCTAAGTGAAATGTTGGCAGTTGCTGCAGGGGTAGGTTGTGGTTGCTCCCTGCTGAATGATGGTTATGGAAGTGTAACGACATGAAAAGAGTAGGAAAGGCGTCACGACTGTTAAGAATGGTCGTTACGGGAGGCAGATGTGGACCCAAGTAGACAACGAGAGCCAATGGCGAGGTGTTGGGAGGCACCATAGATGGCGACGAACATGGTTATTGTCTTAGAATGGATGTCGGGGGGGCATACCAAAGTCTAAGCGGATCCAACCACCATTGTATCTTGAAATGTACCTTGAGACGGTTGGCAGTAGAGAAGGCGGAGAGTTGGAGACACAAAGTTAAGACATGGGTTGGTGGGGGTGTTGAGTCGGAGGTACTCATAAGGAAACAAGTGTAAAAATTCCAAAAAAGAAAGAAAGAAAATGAGAGCCTGAATTTTGTTTTTTGACTCATAGTTTGTTTTATAAAGAAGCACACTATCCCATTTATATGCGAGGTGATTCTTTGACACAAGGAAATTAAGCCTGATTGATCGGCTCTTAACCAATATTTAGGGCTCGTTTGGATTGGGGGTTGGGGTGGGTTGGGGTATCCCAAGTTTGAGATGGGGTTGGAGGTGGATAACCCTATTGTAATAGTAGGTGTTTGGATGAGGGTGGGATGGATTGGGGTGGATGTGGTAAATTATGATGTGATGGGGGAATGTCCTCTTTGTCATTAGAATGATAATAATAAAATACGTTGGGCATATATCATTAGTACCCGGTTTGAAATGGAATTTATTCTTGTCATTAATTTTTAAAACCCCATGGACGGTTGTTGTTTTTGTTCCAGCCCAATTCACCCGTTAAGCCCCCTCAATTTCCCCAATCTGCCCCCGCAATATACGCCTAATTTGTGAGACACCGGTACACGGAAATAGAAATGTTGCGGCAAAGCTATAAAAAACAATGTTCGACGTAGCGAAAGGTCATGGAAATTTGATCCGAACAAGAGAGAGGGCATCAGACGAATGCCAACATGCATGAAAATTGCATTTAAAGAAATACAATAATGCGTTACAGACTGTAGCATACGCTACTTCATTACCCACGCTAACATGACTGGTATTGCTAGAGTAGAACAATAATGATGTAAAGACGGAGTCACAAAACATGCTTGTCAATCACTGCATCGTCGACGACCTCCAGTCCTGCACCTCGCAGTTGCAGAGTCAGCGTGTCCACCATATCCCGCAGTGAAGCTCTCGTGCCTCCAGCATCTTCTAAATCGGTGTACAGAGTAGCCAACTCGATTTCCTTGTCGTTTAAATCTTTGTGCGCGATTTCCAGCCAAGGCCTTAAATGTCGGATGTCGGTTTCGTTTCGGTGACTGACCGAAACGAAATTTTGGTCGAATTTCGGTCGAAATTCGACCGAAATTTCGGTCATTTCGGTTGGTTTTTGAACTAGGGCACCCAAATATCGGCCGATATAGGCCATTTCGGTCAAATTTCGGTCACCCACCGAAACCGAAATTCGACCGAAATTCGGCCGAATTTCGGCGAAATTTGATCCCATCCAGCTTCCTTACGAGTTCTTGATTTTCCCTTTCCATATCCCATAAACGATATGCAAAGAAGAAAAACTCGTCTGCCATATTTGAATGCTTCCTGGATGATTCTATTTGAATGCGCATTCGTGAATGCGTATAGAAAAATACACACTTGCTCCATGACATCCATGTACCTCGTATGGGTTAATCCATGCTCAGTTAGCACACAAACGAACCGTCTAAGCATAGGCGGTCGCATTCGGAAGTTTTGGAAAGCTCTGTCGTCATGGCCCGCAAGCATCTCCTCCACCCAGGCTCGTCCGCTGAGAGGCCGTGTATGCAGTGGTCTAGGCACTCGTCTGGCGGAGGACTCAATCTCCATCTGCTCCACTGCAACCACCGCCGCTACCCCAATGCACGCTATTACAGCTTGCTCTATTAAGTCATCGAACGGATTGTACCTACGCAAGACCATCGGTGACCGCAATCTCAGTCCACCAATGGATATGTATCATAACGAAAGAAGAATGCAACGTCGATGTAACTGTGTGTCAAAATAATTCGCGACAGAAGTATACAAAGGACTTCTTCCATTGGCGAAAGAAGAATGCAACGTCGATGTAACGAAAGAACAATGCGACGTCGATGTAACTGTGTGTCAATATTATCGTCATGCAATGAATACTAATGCGAAAAAACACATTCCCTGCATAATTCCCTGCACAGAAAGGAGTCCTACATATACTACTCCTTATAAACAACCACACGTGAGATAGAACCGGTATCATGTGCTATGTTCCCTGCAAAAAAAATTATTCCTTAACTCTTTCCCTGCCAATATAAAGAACCCCTGTGTCTGTAAACTTAACTCAATCCCTGCCAATATAATCAATGAGTACATTAGTATTGCACGACCCCTGCGTCTGTAAACTTAGCTCATTCCTTGCCATTATCAACAACGACACGGTAATATGAACCTGTATGTTGTACTACATTCCTTGCAAAAAATGTAACTCATGTGTGAACAACCGCACGGTAGAATTACATTGGATCTATTACCTGCATAAAACAGCATTAGGCTAGGTGTAAACATCGAGGAGGACGTTTACGTGCATAAAAGATAGTCGTAAAAAACTTCCCAAGGAGGGGACCTGTAACCTGCAAAACTAATAACTACGCAGCTGGCATATTATCTGCATAAAACAACATTAGGCATATGCGTAATCAATGTCTTCGTAGACGTAGTCCTACAAATGTCCCAGGAGTTTCCAAATCGTAATAACTAAAGTCTGCATAAGAATAAAAAGTCAATGCTGATGTCCCAGGAGATCGAAATTAAGATAAGGCGATGCTGATGTTCGTCAACGACGAATGGTTTTCTCAATCCATTCGTTCAACTTCTCGGGGTCCCCTTTCATGTGGTAGTACACATGTCTACCAGTGGGTGTCGCTAGCGTCTCTGCCACCATTTGGAACTCTTCCATGCGAAGGTCAGGTCTGAAGTTGCTGACTTCCTTACATGCTTCCCTTGCTAGGTCATCGGGATCAGGCCTCTCCTCGGCGAATTTCTTGGGGAGGGTCGACAAGAACTTGTCAATCAACTGTTGCCCTGCCTCCGACATTGCCCCTCCGCTCTTGCACTTCTTCGAAATTCCTGTTCGATTCCCAGATGATCTCTTCCTAGAGGAGGGTGTAGGTAACCTCCTCATCTATGGGGACGTATGGCATACACTCATCCAGTTCTTCGTCGAAGTTCAGCTCACGTTGCCTTGATAGTGGCCGAGAACTGGAGGCCCCCATTGGTTGCTTGTCTCTTGCCGGTCTTGACGAGTTCGCATGCACTCCAGTGGCGATGTCCTTCGAGAGAAACCTCTGTATGTCGCCGAAGTACAGGAAAGGCTTGTTCCGATACTTGCGATATCGATCTGCAAGCTGTATATGTCGAATGTAAATATAAATATTCCATGTTATGATGACTAAATGTGAAGAAAAATATTAACTACCTCACACCATGCATCATCTGAAGGTGGAATAGGCCTGTTATAAATTGTATCCCATCCCCAACCGGACTTGTTGCGAAGATATAGATAAGAAGCGTAGTCCTTCTTCATGTTCTTCCAGCGATGTTGGATTTGCACCTTCGTGTAGCACAATCCGCTTTGTTCGTTGAATCTCCGAACAATAGCGTGCCAACCAGGGAGGGTAAACGTGCTCCCGGCCCAAGAGGACTCGTGCTCTAACATGGCATCAACAAAAATCCTATCCAGAGCGGAATTCCATTGGGCAATCTGAGGTGACCCAAGCGGGGGTGCCTGCGATTGTCCATCCATCCCTCTCTTTCTATGCACCCTCAAACGCATACATAAATATATATTTAATTTGATGATTAAACCAAGTTGTCTTAAATGAGACATTGCAAAGCTGTGATGAAATAACGCACGTAGTTCTCAAATTATATACGGGGAATAAACCAGGGTTATTCAAACAATGAAAAAGTAAACTTGTGTAGTTTCGACTAAACAATTAACAACTGAGTTTAGTTCCAAGAGACCCCCATCGGTCCTATGTTGATGGGATCCACAACACATATGTGAGTATATTTCCAGACGACCCCCACGCAATCAAAGTGGCAATAGTTGGGTTGCACTACTTACCTGTGTTTGGCCTTACTCAAGAATCCTGTTCTCGGTAGAAGGGAGTTCTACATTCATTGTCATATTCTGTTATTGGAGAACGACCATTAATCTTGGGACAAGAGTCTTTATCCCAAGATAAATCATCTCCTGATCGATGGATCGGATTATAGTACTTATCATTTTTCAATTCCTCCAACCAACCAACTAGAAAGGAGGGATGAACCCCATCTTAACAGTTCGTATGTGTCTACTGGGAAGTGTTGTATTCATTTTAACTTTATTTACAAGATCTATAATAGTGAGTACTTATCACAAGATCGTCCACAATGTGTACTAAGTTTAGATAAGAAATACAGTCACTAGTTTGTGGAGGATTTTATAAAAAATCAAAATAGTATACGACAACCATAAAAAAAGACTTCTGGCAATTAAGTTATAGCAACAAAGTTCTTCAATCAAACATCCTGCAAACAAAAACCCCACCATCCACTGCCTACACAAAAATTATCATCACACTTAAAACCAAGCAATATGTTTAACAAAATTGTTGGAACCTTGGTTACACCATCATTGAATATTTTAACTGGAGTGTCCTTACTTCCTCTTTCGCTACAACATTACATAAAAAAATTTTAAACCCATAGATGACCCCCATCGATCAGATATGTCCTTACTGCCTCTTTCGCTACAACATGTGCCACTAAGACAGGTTGTTTACACATGCGTAGACAGGTTCTTCGGTGTTTACACATGCTCTGTAGAACTGAACAATGCCATTGAACAGAGTGGCATAGGCCTGAAGAGCAGGAGTTTAAGGTGCATAGGATTTTCTTCCTCCTTGTCACTTATTCCTTGGTCAGTTTCTTCCTCAAGAACAGAGTTACATATTCCTTGGTTTCAAAGAACCTTCAATTCCCGAGCCCTTGATTAGGTATTAGTTCCCTTTATTAGGCATGATTCATCTGTGCCTATTTTATCCCTCGTCAGTTACCACCGATGCGATATTCGGCAGTTACTTATGTAGAACAAGCAAACGAGTCATTTGAAGTTGAAAAACCCCAATATGTGAATCCCAAATTCATCAATGCATTATGCCCAGGCATCAAACCCATATAACCCAACGTTCCTCAAGCACAGGGAATCGCAAGGAAAAGAGGCATGAAAAGATTAATTACCACCAAAAAAGGAAGCTAACATATTGCAATCCATGACACCATCACCCCAGAGTTTGGTTAATCCATATACCCCAGTGTTGGGTTACATTACGCACAACATCTTGTTTCAGTACATTAGGGCCAAATGAAATCAACAACCATGGGCGAAATCAAGCAAAATTGCATCGACGAGAGACTTCGATAGTACCTTGCTAGCACCAACTGCAAGCCCCGACGAAGCTCCGCGAACTCGGCCTCTCCGACGGGAACCCTGGCTAAAGCTAGGGCATTAAGGCGAGAACAACGGTGACCACCAATTTAAATGGATAGCTGTCGTCGTCTACCGCCTGAACACGCCTGCCTCCACACAAGGGCATGGGGGAGCGGGCCGGTGCCGTCGACTCACACGACGGTGCCTGCTCCTCCATCCCTTCCGCCACTGTTGTGGGTTGATGGGGCCGCACTGGAGATGATATGAAGGCCGCGAGGTCGCCTGTGCACCGTCTTGTCAAGCTCTGCCTCTGCGATTGATGAGGAGAGCAGCACATGGTGGCTTCCTGTAGTTGAGGGGTCGAGCGGAGGAACATGGCCTTCTCGTGTTGGAATCGCGATTGGGAGGAAGACGACACCCTCGACTCATCAAAAAGGTAACATTCTTTATTCACGCCTGCCTGTGTCAGAAATGGCAGGCCCGTATTCAATGCCAGGCGCGGGCATAGTAGACCTTCTTTTTGAAACCTCCTCCCACACGAGAATCCCCGGGTTGCCCATGATCCCAAACGCGGGTCGAACACCAGGGTATGCTGCAAACCCGGGTTCGAACCCGCGTTCCAAACGAGCCCTTAATGTAATGGAACTGACCAGTTCTAGAATCCAAACCACACGCACACGCAAGCATGGACTTGTGTGGGTTGGGGTGGTCTATATATAAACACCTACACTATTCTTTGTAGTCGAATGTTAGGTTCATTTCCGCACCAAGTATAATATTATCATTGCTTGTTCGCAATGGCTGTATTTATCGTCTAATTCAAGGCAGAAAAATGGTGATTTTGCCGAATGACAGCCAACGGACAAACGCACCAAACAGAACAACTATCTGCGCTTATCTGATACTCATATGGGTTTTCATTTTGCAGGGTTTCGGGTCACTGTTCTTGCTGCTTGCAACTGGCGTCTATGTTTGATCTTCAAGTAGATCAGCTTTTACAAATTTCATGGTTTTCTATTTATTTGCGAAAAGGATACATGTTCACATTTCTCCCGGTCGTCGAAGTCGAGGTTTTTGACACTGCCGAACTAAGATACATGTATGATTCGACTTTCTTGAATTAATAGTGTGGAATTTTTAGTTGCATCAGTCTGGGAATTCGCTTGGTTTCTGAGTTGCTTCCTGTTATTATTGATGTTGTGTAGGTGGGGGCAACAGTGGATTGAAATCAAGTGTTTCTTAGACACAACAATAGATAGAAAATGCTGGTAGAGATGATGCAACTTATATATATTCTCTCAAAGAAGTAATTCATTTACTCCAGTTGACAGTTTGCTGTTTTAGAGCATCTCTCATAACTATTCTTCCTGGGTACGGAATGAAACTATTTCCTGTTTAAACCAAAAATGTCACCCACTATCAAATGTATGTAAGGTATCCTTGCTACATTTGGTAGTGGGTCCACCTTATCCCGGGATAAGCTAACTTTACCATCAGTTATCCCGAGATAAAGTGGTTATATCATGATTACATCATTTATTATGCATGTTGGGGTTTACGGTGTCACACCCTTTTTCCTCTTAAAAGAGACATCAGTCAGGGACGATAATTTTGGATGTAATAAGGGAGGTTATCATCTTTACCTTTTGAGTGGGGATAGAAGTAGTGATTTGTTGGAATTACTTATGTTGTTGAGCAATCGCGTTTAAGCAAAAATTAAACAAGTTCTTTGGGGCAGATCAGTGTATTTCATATGCTACATATATGTGTTGTGTCTTAGTGTTCACATGTATAATAGAGTGGTTGTAGCATAAATAAAAATGCCAAGGTGGATGTGTCAGCATATACGTAAAGATCGGATCTGGAATGATGCAATCAGAAAGAAAGTTGGTGTAGTTTCGATCGAGGATAAGATGCGAAAAAAACGTTTAAGGTGATTTGGTCATTTTGCAAAGAAGGTTAGCTGATGCATCGGTTAGGAGATGCAAGTGTTGGGATGTTGAGACGGCTAAGAGAGGGTGAGGACAGCCCTAGAAGTGTTGGAAAGAGACTATACGGAGGATCTTAATTTTTTGGATATAAGCTTGAGATTGACCTAAGATAGAACTAAATGGAGGGGAAGAATCTATGTAGTTGACCCTACTTAATTGTGGGAAAAGGCTTTGTTGTTATCCATAACCTCTCATAAAGGTCATGATTTAAACAATTATATAAGCAATCAGGATTTTAAAAATCAAATCGGATCGACTAGTACAAGCGGTTAAACTCGGAGGAATAACGGTCCAACCAATCGGTTTTTACTATGAAATAAGAATCAGCTAAAACTGGTTGGATTGCTTAATCTGGTTGAACCAATTGAATAAAATCATTAGTTTAACTGTACATTTTTTATTAAAAAAATGATTTTTGAAATTCTTTAATAAAATGCAAATTCTTAAATACTATTCGTAATCTAGTATAATAGTCTTTTTATCTCTTCTCTTTCCATCTTTTTCTAAATGTAAATCTTCTCCCCCTCTTAAGTTCACTTAAAAGTATAATGGTTTCGCTCCGTTGGCTTCGAGAGCACTCATGTTAATAACCCAATATTGCTTCCCCATTCCTCAGTTAAGTTGTCATCCCTACTTTCATATATTTATATCCCTAAATTTACTTGCAATTGCATTTGTGTCCCTATTGTTTGTTTTTACAAATTCACAATATTGTTGCTATGATGGTGTAATATAAGAGCACAAGTGTACTGATAAAAAGGTCATGAGTGAATTTTTTTGTAAAAAAACAAGGGTACACATGTGATTGTAAGATAGGATCGTAAGTGTTATTGAAAAACCTAGAAGAATACAATTATAAAAACACTTTAAATATATGATGTAATATTGTCCATATTTATTTGTATGATATACAAGTTTAACTCGGTTAGATTCAGTTAGACAATACAAACAAAACCAACAGTACAACAGTTTGATTTTTTCTGTTTGTTATGAACTGTCGACGTCATCATCTGCTCAAACCGATCCATCAGTTGGGCCAACCATAAAAACCCAAAACCGATATGGATATATGAGAATGGAGATCTTCTAAGCAACATATCGCGATGCGTTCGAGGAGTGGCTATATAAGCTATAGAATTATCGTACATAATCCCCTGCTAGATCTCAAGCTTCTTGAGAGAGAAAGAGAGTTTAACAAAGATATCCTAGAGAGAGAAAGCAGTATGGGGATTATATCAACCGTTTGATCAAACTAGAATTTAGCTAAAATTCAACGAAATTTTAAGCAATAATTCAAACATAAACTATGGAGTTTACTCATAACAAATCACACATAATGTTGTCAACAATGCCATAGCTGCCCCTTCACATTTTTAATTATTCTAATATATTATACAATAGTTATGTATTTTCACCTTCGTCCTCTAAGTTTTGCCCTAGGTATTTTTATTTTCCTATACTAGAAGGTTCACCTCTTTGAAAGGGTTGAAAATGGTCGGATATGGTTACGAATATAAGTACAGTCTTATCTCCATTCCTTTTAAAATATGAATACTAAAACGCGTTATCGAATCCTTAAAATGAAAATGAATATAAAATGAATATGGAATTGAAAATGAATAATTAATTGATATTTTATAGATTTACTTGAATAAAGATGTTTAGGATGGCTATCACATGAAATAAGTATAATAAATACATTCATTTAGTAAAAAATTATATCAACAGTCACGAATAAAATCATTTAAATTGTGTTACATTTATAAATGAGTATACAATTACATCTATATATTTAAATGGATCTAATGTGACTTCGATTCACGAATGTAAAAAAGATATCCATATTTTTATTCATTTTAAAACGAATACAGATATGAATATAAAAATATGCATAAAATGAACAATATAGCATATCAGACACGAATATATCTATGTTTGTTTTCATCTTGGCATCCATTCATGCTTTTTTTAAACAAAACTGCGACTTGTGGTTCAAACACAAATAAGACATCCATAGAACTGATTAGAAATTAGGTCAAAATTGTGATTTTTCTGTGAATTTAAGTCAACCTTAATATATTTTATTGGGATTTTATCACTTGTGCCCCTCCGAGATATCACAATATCAGTTATGCCCCTATCTTTTTGGTAATATCAGTTGCGCCCCTCACTTCTTTCTCTGTCATCAGTTGTGCCCTTCCGTCAGATTGACCGTCAAAAAATTAAAATAACCATGGTTTATTCAAACCATGGTATGTTTAAGAGGGGTATTATGGTCATCTTTGAGGCTTTCCCTCCCCACTTCAAGTTTTGATGTCCGGTGCCCTCCCCTCGTTCAAAGCTGCGAGTTTTTGGCATCTTTGAGGGATTTGGGTTTGTGGGTACCTGTTGTTTAGCCTCCAGTTTCAGTTCTGGATTTGAGATCACGAGATGCATCTGTCGCTATGGAAGCCCATATCCCACTGTGCCGCCATGTTCTTGGACAGGAAGAACAGGTGGAGAGATGGGTCTTCCTTGAACGATGACAACAGCAAACCGAAGTCCTCAGTTTTGCGCAAGCTTCAGGAGAAGAAGCTCAGGGAGGCTCTCGAGGAGGCATCTGAAGATGGATTGCTCTTTAAATCGCAGGATGTGGACTCTGATGACGCATCCATCAATGTGGACGGCTCGCTCATCGGCCAGTCGAGATCGCTCGCCCGGCTCCACGTGCAGAGGGAGTTCCTTAGGGCCACTGCACTTGCCACCGAACATGTCTTTCAATCTCTGGAATCGATTCCTGATCTCGAGGAGACCTTTTCCAAGTTCCTTACTATGTACCCGAAAGTACCAATCCTCTGAGAAGATCGATAAGCTGAGGTCTGATGAGTACTTCCATCTGTGTGAGTCATCTGCTAAGGTATGCCTTGATTACTGTGGCTTTGGTCTTTTCTCATATCTTCAGAGCATCCAGTACTGGGATTCATCGGCATTTAGCTTGTCCGAGATCACTGCTAACCTTAGCAATCACGCTATGTATGGTGGTGTTGATAAGGGCACTGCTGAGAATGATATCAAGACCAGGATAATGGAGTATTTGCACATCCCTGAAAATGAGTACGGGTTGGTGTTCACTGGGGCGGAGGGGCGGGGGGCAGGGGGCGGCGCCGGGGAGGGGAGGTGAGGGTGGAGGGGCCGCAGGGGATAGAGGGCGGTCGGGGCCGCCTGGAGGCTGGGGCGGAGGGGCGGCAGAGGGCAGCGCCGGGGAGGAAAGGGGAGCTCAGGGCGGAGCTGGGCGGCACGGGGCAGGGGCGGGGGCGGAGAGGGAGGAGGAGGTTGGAGGAGGAGGAAGAGGATGGGGGAAGAGGAGGAAGAAGAAGAGGATGGGGAAGGTGTAAAATGACCATAAAACCTTATTTTAAAAATTAATGCCGCTTATGTCCTCAAAGTTAATGTCCGTTTGCACTGTGGATGGACGGTCACTAACCCGAGGGACACAAGTGATAAAATAGCAAGAAGTGAGGGGTACAACTGATATTACCAAAAAGATAGGGGCATAACTGATATTGCGATATCTCGGAGGGGCACAAGTGATAAAATCCCTATTTTATTTTGAAATAAATTAAAATCAAAAGAGATCTATAAAATAACATTACTGGTAGAATTATTATAAAAAATGAGTCTCACCATCAGAGTAAAATAGAGTTAGGAATTTTTAAAGCTTGTGAAGCCAATCCCACTAAAAAAAATTAGATCCAAGTTTTATATATAAAAAAAGGAGTCTCCTCACATCTATTATGGAAGACCATAGATTCCATATTTACATACCCTTGTAAATGTTGGACCCTTAACCCTAATTATAGTTAGGTCTACCTTTGTTAGGTTGAACAAGTAGGTTAGGGGACATTCTGAACTTCCGAAATTACCGAGCCTACTATTAAAAAAAGAAGATTCGATACTTCGCCACTTTAAGCAATAACAACTTGGTGATTCTTTGATTCTAGACATCTAATTTCGATTAAACATGGGTAAATTATAATAAAGATCAAATATTTGGGGTAAATTTACAAAAGGATCCTAATAAAAACATGACATTTCAAATAGACATGACATTTCGAATAGGAACTTTTACTCGATAGACCCTATAAACTTTTAAATTATCTCTACGACCTTTAGCACAATGTAATCACCCATCGATAATGTAAATCACCTCAAGAACCCTCACGAGCTTCAAATAGATTAATTGCAGGGTTTATGGGGTAAGAGTTGCCAAGTTTACGAGGTTGATGGGAGAATTAGGTTATTTCAAAGGTCGTAGAGGTAATCAGCAAAGTTTATAGGTTTTGCCGGGTAAAAATGCCTTTCAAATAACAATTTTCCAATGTCATTCTATAATTTTTTCGAGAAAGTTATACAAGTAACTTTTGGATACAAATTACATAGTTCAATTCAATGGTTTGTTAAACAATGTCCAATTAGCCTCCATTGTTATTGTTACACCGAATACACAAAAGTTCTCAAATTAAAAACCCATTTTCAATGACGTACCTCGACTTTAAAAGGTGTAACAATTTGATACTCGATTTTCAAAGTTTGTAAAATATTGATTTTGGAAGGGTTAAATAGGGCTGCCCCCTCAGGGAGCTAACTTGACTCCCCCGTCTCATTTCGTCCGGATTTTTTTATTTTTTTTGAAATTTTTTTCGTCAAATTTCATCACTATATCTCTATATTATGTCATTCAAATTTCGTGCGAAACAGGGACTCCCACGAGCTCCATCGAGATAGTCATTTTTTAACAGAATTGTTAAAAACGATCCGTCTAGATGGAGGCAGTAGGAATATCTGTTTCACACGAAATTTTAATGATATAATATAGGGATATATTACTGAAAATCTACGGAAGAAATTTTCAAAAAAAATAAAAATAGCGGGCGAAATGAGGCGGGGGAAGCCAAGTTAGCTCCCCCATGGGGGCAGCCCCATTTTACCCATTTTGGAATTGTGTTTTAAAGATAGAACAAAATGTACAACCAAAACTTTCATATCAAACAAATCTTAAAGGAGTACGTCATTTTATAAAGTTGAGAGGCACGACATCGAAATTTGGTGTTCAGTTCAAGAACTTGTGTTATTTACACTTGCTATTATCATATCACAAGATATTCGTCCAAAGATTTGATGACAGTTTAGATAAAAATAACGACACATGACAAATCAAACAGTCTATGAAAACTACGTTTCTGTATGGTCAATTTTATCATTTAAAAATGGAACATCATAAACAAAAATGGTAGGATAAATTACAAGAAAAGCCTATACTATATCTCGATTCCCAATTATAGGCTCATTTTTGAAATGTAACAAAGATGGTATTATCTTGATGTTTGCCTCAAATACAAGCTTACAGGAATCTTCTATGTCGACAATAAGATACAAAGTTGAAAGTTTAATATAGGGTAAATTACAAAAAAGGGACTGATCTTTACATGATTCTCAAATTAGGGAATGATCTTCAATTTGTAACAAATAGGGGACCGAACTTTAATTTAACGTTCCAGTCCCCAATGCCGTCAATGGGTGGCTGAATACATGATTTTACTTCACGAAATTACCCCTCCGACCTCTTCTTCCCCTCACCATAGTGAAGAGCATCCTCCAACCTCTTCTCCTTTCCCTTGCTATGACGGACGGAGAAGGGCCTCTAAGCTTCTGTTGCGGCCTCGAATAGCCCCAAATTACTATCCCTACCCTCTGCCTCCGCCGCCTCCCGTCCCTCCACTTCCTCCCACCTTCAATTTAGGATCATCGGTATGGGGCAATGGCTCCTTCCCTCCAATCTCTACACCTCCTCGTCGGTCACGTCGTAGAGAAGCACGGGGTCGACGAGCACTGGCACCTTCCGCTTGCAATTCTTAAGCACATTTTACAAAGGATCAAAAGCCATCCGCTAATTTGAAATTATGACCTTGAGTATCCGAGATCCTCACCAAATCCCAACTAAAAGATTCTTGAAATCTCTGGAGCCACCCACCAATCCAGCGACAGAAATTTCCGTCTATCAACTCCGAAGGTGCATAATGCAGTCACCATGAAGACAGCTTCCAAATCTCCCGCAGCACCATCCAATCTCATTCTTATCTCCAACAACACCCACAACCAAATTCACCATCCACCCTTCGGAGGGCCTCCCGTGGAACCTGCACTTCACCTGCGGGAGGTTGTCGTTGTTGATTTTTGCAGGAAGGTCCTGCCGAAGCAGAATCAGCAATGGGATCATGGCCTGCTGCTATTGAGGGCAAAATGGTAGGGGGCGGGGTGGTACTCCTGCACCGAAAGGTCGAGCATGTTGCCATGATGGAAGCTTAGAGGCCCATCTCAATCGTCCATAGCGAGGGAAAGGAGAAGACGTTGGAGGATGCTCTTCGCCATGACAAGGGGAAGAAGAAGAGGTCAGAGGGGCAATTTCATCAAGTAAAATCGTGTATTCAACCACCCATTGACGGTGTTGGAGACTGAAACGTTAAATTAAAGTTCGATCCCATATTTGTTACAAACTTAAGATCAGTCCTTAAATTGAGAATTCATGTAAAGATCAAATTGAGAATTCATGTAAAGATCAGTCCCTTTTTTGTAATTTACCCTTTAATATATTTTTGCAATACTGGAAATCAAGATATAGTTGAGATCTTTTCTGTAATTTACCACCGAAGTGTTATAATGCAGAACTCCTGTCCCAAAATGTCAAAATTTTTCAAGACCCACCTTTGAAATTTGCCTCAAACTTGGGGCACTTTTTGTAATTTACCCAAAAAAACACATCCATCGTAAAATATTTCACATAATATCGGTGGATTTCCTCCTGAAAATATATACCACCAATACGGATAGAATCAAACTTTCTTACATCATAACCAATAAAATTGGTAACCCATGTGACATTTTACTGAATGTTTTTTGTTATAAAAGCAGAATTTCTGGAAGCATGAACAAAGCAGAACTTGCAAAATGTGGATTAATTACAGAAACACTGATGTGCAAAAAGGAAAAATTGGGAAGAATATTAACATTGAAGCTCGAACATAAGAACTGATATGCAACAACTGCTGACTTGAAAGTTGAGAAAATATTCGGAGTAAAAATATTATAAGCAACACAAATAATGTTTTTTTCCTGACATATATAAACTAAATTGCACAGAATCGACTTACAAAGGTTACAGAATGAGAGAACATACATATGCAGTGCAAACAGCGGCTAAGGAGAAAAAAGGATACTGAAGTCCAGAGTTCTACTGCACTGCCCTACCTTAACTTTCATATATGAAGCTCTACTCTTCTTCGCTGCAAAATCTGTCCACTCTCATGTCCTTCTAGCGGCTTTTGCAGATCCGCAAGGCATTTTCTCGCCGAAAGTAATTATTTTGTACCATTAAAATCTGCATCTCTTTGTAGAAGTTACACTAATCGATCTTGACAGAAGAGTAGATCTTGCGAACGAACCAGAAGCATGCGTAAAACCCGATAGTTCCAGTCAAAGCGAAGAAAGCATAGGAGATGATCAGCATGTAGCCAAAGTACAGAATCCCCGAAACTAACTTTGTGATCTCTAGCTTGGTGAAGAAGTAGAACGTGGCGTACAAGAAGAGATAGAGCGCGGAGGAACCGGAAGTCAGGTAGGCTCTCCACCACCAGTGATAATCTTCGCTACACAGTTGGAAGTAGCACAGCACGATCGTTATCTCGGCACAGGTTATCAGGAGAATTACGAAGACGATGAAGAGGAAGCCGAAGATGTAATAGAACTGATTCAACCATATGGAGGTCAGGATGAAGAACAGTTCGATGAAGACGGCTCCAAACGGAAGTATACCACCGATCAGTACGGAGAACGTCGGATGCATGTACCATGCCTGCTCAGGTATCTGCCTGGGGATCTTTGTGGTCTTCACGGGATCTTCCATTGCGGGCCTTTTAAAACCCAAGTAGCTGCCGACAAAGACCAAAGGAACTGATATGCCAAACCACAAGAACACGAGAGCAAACATGGTGCCGAAAGGAACAGCACCAGAAGACTTCTCTCCCCAAATCAGTGCATTTAACACGAAGAAGATGGAGAACAAGATGCCGGGAAACATGAATGCGGTTTTCAGGGTATTTCTCTTCCACTCATTGCCTTTGAACATCTTATAGAGACGAGCTGAAGAGTAGCCAGCAAATATGCCCATGAAGACCCACAACAAGACCATGGCCGTCGTTAGGCCTCCACGGTTCGAGGGGGAAAGGAATCCAAGCAGTGCAAAGATCATGGTAACCAAAGCCATGCCAAATATCTGAACACCAGTTCCTACGTAAACACAGAGGAGACCGGCATTGACGGGAGATCTGAAGACATCCCCATGAACAAGTTTCCATCCTGTCTCTTCCTGCGCTTCCTCTTGGCTATCTAACTGGTTAT
The DNA here is from genome assembly GCA_037367405.1 of Ottelia alismoides. NCBI lineage: Eukaryota > Viridiplantae > Streptophyta > Magnoliopsida > Alismatales > Hydrocharitaceae > Ottelia > Ottelia alismoides. Next base: position 1,011,538 of record JAZKJV010000535.1, on the reverse strand, counting down.
AATTGGCTATGTCCTTGTACAATGTTCTCATCATAATCATGGCCACCATGCCCGAAAGGAAAAGAACGATCATCAGGGAGTTAATGATTGAAAACCAGTGAATCTGATCATCGTTCATCAAAAGATATGTATCCCAGCGAGAAGCCCATTTAATTTCGCTAGGCTGCAATATGCTAGTCCAAGTTAAAAGATGCCTCAGAAACAGAAGATTAATTATCTAGGGAAGAGAGATTACCGCAAAAGCAACATCATACGAGAAAACGATGTCTTTGCCGGCATCAACCTCCTGAGGACTATGGTTGTTGGGAATAAACTTGGTATTTGGGTCGCATGTTGTCACTTTAGGATTCTTTTCCTTCCACTCCTTGACGTCATGGTTAACACTGCAAGAATTGAAACAATTACAGAAGGTTACCATCAACATTGACCATATAAAAATCCACCTATTCAACAAATAGATCACATAACCCAAGTCATCAGACACCCCCACAAACTTCAGCATATAACGTCAATCAAAATGATGTTGCTCAGTTCATAATATATAAATTCAGTCATTGTTTACATGCAATATATGTTCACAAAAGCATGTTCAAGTCTCAACAAAATTCTGTGTTATCTCCCACTTTAAATTTTTGTTTCAAGTAAAAATCACAGGCCAGTTCCTTCGATATATTTTACTGTTGGGGAATTTCCACAGTTCCACTGCTATCAATCTACCAACCATAAAACCGTGGGGCGAGCACCAACGAGTGGTTCCCCCTCGTATATGGATTTAAAGAAAAATCAATCTACCAACCATTGCTCATCATTCTGGATTCTGAATTCACGGGCTACCCCATTTATCCTTTTCCATCTCAATGTTTGGAAACCAGGATGATTGAATTCACGGGCTACCCCATTTAGAGAGTGTACTGAGAAATTTCTACACCTACCCTAAAACCAGGATGATGAATTTTAGATTGGATGGGGATGCTCCTCCAAGAAACTAGCGATCCAATCTTGACGTTAACTCCCTTTGTCTTCAAAACTTCCAAACATTATATTAAGTTGAGAAATAAGGTTTCAGCAAATTGTGTATCAGTAAACAGAAATTTTGTAGCATATATCTATCGAAATTATGCAAATGCGCACTAGGCATTCTTTTCGGGATATAAGAGCGTATAACTTCCTTAAAAATAATAGATGATGCAAAAAGAGACTGTAGACTAAACTCCCATCCAAAAAGGACTCCATCCAAAATCGTCCACATAACACAAATCCCACATAATCATATTATTTATCTTCAACAGAGAATCGGCAAGAAAGTAATTGATTCCAAATGTGTTGAGCATGGAAAAGGGCATTATAAGAATCCCCTAAAAAACATTTAACTAGTGTTATATCTACGCGATCGTCATTACATAACAATAAAGGAGGGTTCCTAAGATCAATAAAACTAGATGGTGGAATCTTCCACTGAAGAATCGAGCTTCAGGGAGAATGTTTTAGAAGACTTATCTTGAGATTGTAGCGAAAGCGCAAACGAGATGTGGGAGGCGGTAGCATCTTGTATCCGAAAGGTAGCCAAAGAGATGCTAGACGAGTCAAAAGGAGGAGCTCCGGGTCAAAAGGAGGCTTGGTGGTGGAGTGAAGTAGTGCAAGAGAAGCAAAAAATTAAAAGAGCTTGCTTTAAAGCTATGTCTAAGGATAGAACGGAAGAAACTGTCACAAACTACAAATTAGCAAAGAAGGAAGCAAAGAAGGCTGTAAGCGAAGCTAAGTCAAAAGCTTATGAAGTTTTGTATAAAAATCTCGACTCTAAGGAGGGGCACAAGGATATTTTCAGATTGGCGAAAGCAATAGAAAGAGAGATCAAAGACCTTTTTCAAGTGAGATGCATTAAGGACGAGAATGGTCACATGATTGTTACTCAGAAGGATATAAAGACTAGATGGGAGCAATACTTCTATAAACTTTTCAGGGGAAGGAAATAGAGAGATCACTTTGGGTGATCTAGCTAGTAGTGAAAGTTACTTGAATCGTACAAGCTATAAACAGATACAAATAAAGGAAGTAGAGAAAGCTTTGAAGGTTATGAGACCTGGGAAAGTTGTAGGACCGAATGACATCCCTGTACAAGTGTGGAGAGTTTTAGGTGAACGTGGATTGACTTGGCTTACGAATCTATTCAATGTTATTTGGCGAAGCAAGAAAATGCACGAAGATTGGAGGAGTATCGTGGTGCCTCTTTATAAGAATAAATGAGACATTCAAAATTGTTCAAATTACAGAGATATCAAGTTAATGAGTCACAGTACGAAAATTTGGGAATGTGTGATCGAAAGAAGGTTGAGGCAAGTTTCCAACGTAAAAGAAAACCAATTCGAATTCATGCCAGGTCGTCAACTATTGAAGCCATCCATTTGCTGAGGAGAACAATGGATATTTATAGAGCTAAAAGGAAGAATCTCCATATGATCTTTATTGATTTGGAGAAGGCCTATGATTCTATCCCACGAGAGATTTTGTGAGAGTTTTGGAAAAGAGACAAGTACCTGTCCTATACATTAACCTCATAAACGGCATGTATGATAGGGCTTTATCTTGTGTAAGGATCCCGTCTGGGAAGACTGGCTATTTTGACATCAACATTGGTTTACATCAAGGTTCAGCTTTGAAACCGTTTCTTTTTACTTTGATTATGGATGAATTGACAAGTCACATTCAGGATGAGTTACCTTGGTGCATGTTATTTGTTGATGATATTGTGTTCATTGAAGAGATTAAAGATGGAGTATATGAGAAGCTTGAGGTCTGGAGACATGAGTTGGAGACTAAAGGATTTCGTATAAGTAGGGCTAAGACAGAATATATGGAGTACACCTTTAATGGAAGCAATGGCAAAGAAATCAATGTGAAGATTGGTGACGATAACATTCGGAAGCGATATTCTTTTAAATATTTGGGATCTATTTTGCAACATGATGGGGAAATTGATGGAGATGTTACTAATAGAATAAATGCAGACTGGCTAAAGTGGAGAGGAGCCTCCGTTGTTCTTTGTGATAAGATAATTCCTTTAAAATTAAAGGAAAGTTTAACAAAGCACCCGTGAGACCTGCTATGCTCTATGGATCTGAATGTTGGCCTGTGAACCATAGACATGTATAGAGAATGGATGTAGCAGAAATGAAAATGTTAAGGTGGATGTGTGGACACACACACACACGTAAAAATCGGATTCGGAATGATGCAATCAGAAAGAAAGTTGGTGTAGCTCCGATCGAGGATAAGATGCGAGAAAACTGCTTAAGATGGTTTGGTCATTTGCAAAGAAGATCAGCCGAGGCACCAGTTAGGAGATGCGAGTGTTAGGATGTTGAGCCGGCTAAGAGAGGGTGAGGATGGCCCAAGAAGTGTTGGAAAGAGATTATACGAAGGGTTCTTAATTTTTTGGAAATAAGCCCGGGATGGACCCAAGTTAGATCAGAATGAAGGTGAAGAATCCATGTAGTCGACCCTACTTAATTGTGCGAAAAGGCTTCGTTGTTGTTGTTGAAGAAAAAACAAATAAATAAGTAAAAGAACACAGTTTCTAGTTGAACTGATTCAAAATTGAAAAGGATCTTTCGAATTCTCGAAGATGACATCATCTTTGACGGACGATATGTAAGACTATGTCTATTGATCTTCAAATTCTGACAACGTTAGAGGAGATGCAACAGCTCCGGAGATATGTGTTGGTTCCAGCAAAACAACTTCATGGTGGTGGCTTAAGGATTGTAGGAGACTCGCATTTCACATTAATTTCATTGATATTGAATATTTAAATAGATGTTGAGCAAATTTGACATAACTCTTCCATTTCTACACACATTTCATGACACTTCGAACAGATCTCTCACGATCTGAGCTTCCTCGAACACCTTGAAGGATCTTCAAATCGAGAGAATGGCATGTACACCATGTATGATACCATATGTCAGCATATGGTCTCAACTAAAGACTCTGGGAATTAACCATCTTGATAGTGTGCCTCATTCTCAGATGTCTGAGTCCTTCGATCTTAACTTTGGTTGTGGGTGCAATAATCAACTTAATGGAAATTCAGAGAGTCTCATTTCCAACTAGTCTATGAGGATCGTTGAAAGAAAGAGATCAAAAAATGAGATCGAGGATGTCGAGGTTTTGTTAGCTTTTACATGTTATTCATGGCTTTGCAGAAGCTCTTCGATCGATGCAAGGGAAAGGAGCACATAAAGCAATCCAATACCTTCTACAGAGTTCTATATATTCAAACATTCAATGGGACCGCGAACTATTGTGTATTGGCGGGCTCAAATTGAGAGGTAAACGCTTCTATTAATAGTTTAGACGATGCATAACCGAGATGGCAACAAGAACACGAGCTAAGATGATATTCAATGCTTTCATCAACCACCACAAACAAAGTCATAGCTTCCCAACTCTTGTAAACAATCAAGCCTGGGTATTATAGTTTTTTTTGGAAAAAGTCCGGATATTATAGTTAGATGCAAACTGAAAAATGTGCAAGATGTAATTTGGAGAAGGGAGAAGGAAGAAAAGGACAACATGGAGTTGTGGGAAGAAGAAGTGCAAAGATGTGCAGAAAGAGGGGAGATAAAAAGGAGAAGAGCAGAGAAAGGTGGAGAAAATTCCATTTTTTTATATAACCAATTATACCTTGTGGCCCATCATTTATCCTCTATATATAGAATGCGATTACAAAACAAATAAATAAAAAAAAGAAAACCTATCAACTCTAACTTAACCCCTTAATTACTCAACCTAATAAGGGATGCGATCTTACTATTTAAATAAAAATCGGATTCGGAATGATGCAATCAGAAAGAAAGTTGGTGTAGCTTCGATCGAGGATAAGATGCAAGAAAACTGCTTAAGATGGTTTGGTCATTTGCAAAGAAGATCAGCTGAGGCACCAGTTAGGAGATGCGAGTGTTAGGATGTTGAGCCGGCTAAGAGAGGGTGAGGATGGCCCAAGAAGTGTTGGAAAGAGATTATACGAAGGGTTCTTAATTTTTTGGAAATAAGCCCGGGATGGACCCAAGTTAGATCAGAATGGAGGTGAAGAATCCATGTAGTCGACCCTACTTAATTGTGCGAAAAGGCTTCGTTGTTGTTGTTGAAGAAAAAACAAATAAATAAGTAAAAGAACACAGTTTCTAGTTGAACTGATTCAAAATTGAAAAGGATCTTTCGAATTCTCGAAGATGACATCATCTTTGACGGACGATATGTAAGACTATGTCTATTGATCTTCAAATTCTGACAACGTTAGAGGAGATGCAACAACTCCGGAGATATGTGTTGGTTCCAGCAAAACAACTTCATGGTGGTGGCTTAAGGATTGTAGGAGACTCGCATTTCACATTAATTTCATTGATATTGAATATTTAAATAGATGTTGAGCAAATTTGACATAACTCTTCCATTTCTACACACATTTCATGACACTTTGAACAGATCTCTCACGATCTGAGCTTCCTCGAACACCTTGAAGGATCTTCAAATCGAGAGAACGGCATGTACACCATGTATGATACCATATGTCAGCATATGGTCTCAACTAAAGACTCTGGGAATTAACCATCTTGATAGTGTGCCTCATTCTCGGATGTCTGAGTCCTTCGATCTTAACTTTGGTTGTGGGTGCAATAATCAGCTTAATGGAAATTCAGAGAGTCTCATTTCCAACAAGTCTATGAGGATCGTTGAAAGAAAGAGATCAAAAAATGAGATCGAGGATGTCGAGGTTTTGTTAGCTTTTACATGCTATTCATGGCTTTGCAGAAGCTCTTCGATCGACGCAAGGGAAAGGACCACATAAAGAAATCCAATACCTTCTACAGAGTTCTATATATTCAAACATTCAATGGGACCGCGAACTATTGTGTATTGGCGGGCTCAAATTGAGAGGTAAACGCTTCTATTAATAGTTTAGACGATGCATAACGGAGATGGCAACAAGAACACGAGCTAAGATGATATTCAATGCTTTCATCAACCACTACAAACAAAGTCATAGCTTCCCAACTCTTGTAAACAATCAAGCCTGGGTATTATAGTTTTTTTTTTGGAAAAAGACCGGATATTATAGTTAGATGCAAACTGAAAAATGTACAAGAAGTAATTTGGAGAAGGGAGAAGGAAGAAAAGGACAACATGGAGTTGTGGGAAGAAGAAGTGCAAAGATGTGCAGAACGAGGGGAGATAAAAAGGAGAAGAGCAGAGAAAGGTGGAGAAAATTCCATTTTTTATATAACCAATTATACCTTGTGGCCCATCATTTATCCTCTATATATAGAATGCGATTACAAAACAAATAAATAAAAAAAAAGAAAACCTATCAACTCTAACTTAACCCCTTAATTACTCAATCTAATAAGGGATGCGATCTTACTATTTAAATAAAAATCGGATTCGGAATGATGCAATCAGAAAGAAAGTTGGTGTAGCTCCGATCGAGGATAAGATGCGAGAAAACGGCTTAAGATAGTTTGGTCATTTGCAAAGAAGATCAGCCGAGGCACTAGTTAGGAGATGCGAGTATTAGGATGTTGAGCCGGCTAAGAGAGGGTGAGGATGGCCCAAGAAGTATTGGAAAGAGATTATACGAAGGGTTCTTAATTTTTTGGAAATAAGCCCGGGATGGACCCATGTTAGATCAGAATGGAGGCGAAGAATCCATGTAGTCGACCCTACTTAATTGTGCGAAAAGGCTTCGTTGTTGTTGTTGAAGAAAAAACAAATAAATAAGTAAAAGAACACAGTTTCTAGTTGAACTGATTCAAAATTGAAAAGGATCTTTCGAATTCTCGAAGATGACATCATCTTTGACGGACGATATGTAAGACTATGTCTATTGATCTTCAAATTCTGACAACGTTAGAGGAGATGCAACAACTCCGGAGATATGTGTTGGTTCCAGCAAAACAACTTCATGGTGGTGGCTTAAGGATTGTAGGAGACTCGCATTTCACATTAATTTCATTGATATTGAATATTTAAATAGATGTTGAGCAAATTTGACATAACTCTTCCATTTCTACACACATTTCATGACACTTCGAACAGATCTCTCACGATCTGAGCTTCCTCGAACACCTTGAAGGATCTTCAAATCGAGAGAATGGCATGTACACCATGTATGATACCATATGTCAGCATATGGTCTCAACTAAAGACTCTGGGAATTAACCATCTTGATAGTGTGCCTCATTCTCGGATGTCTGAGTCCTTCGATCTTAACTTTGGTTGTGGGTGCAATAATCAACTTAATGGAAATTCAGAGAGTCTCATTTCCAACTAGTCTATGAGGATCGTTGAAAGAAAGAGATCAAAAAATGAGATCGAGGATGTCGAGGTTTTGTTAGCTTTTACATGTTATTCATGGCTTTGCAGAAGCTCTTCAATCGATGCAAGGGAAAGGAGCACATAAAGCAATCCAATACCTTCTACAGAGTTCTATATATTCAAACATTCAATGGGACCGCGAACTATTGTGTATTGGCGGGCTCAAATTGAGAGGTAAACGCTTCTATTAATAGTTTAGACGATGCATAACCGAGATGGCAACAAGAACACGAGCTAAGATGATATTCAATGCTTTCATCAACCACCACAAACAAAGTCATAGCTTCCCAACTCTTGTAAACAATCAAGCCTGGGTATTATAGTTTTTTTTGGAAAAAGACCGGATATTATAGTTAGATGCAAACTGAAAAATGTGCAAGAAGTAATTTGGAGAAGGGAGAAGGAAGAAAAGGACAACATGGAGTTGTGGGAAGAAGTGCAAAGATGTGCAGAAAGAGGGGAGATAAAAAGGAGAAGAGCAGAGAAAGGTGGAGAAAATTCCATTTTTTTATATAACCAATTATGCCTTGTGGCCCATCGTTTATCCTCTATATATAGAATGCGATTACAAAACAAATAAATAAAAAAAAGAAAACCTATCAACTCTAACTTAACCCCTTAATTACTCAACCTAATAAGGGATGCGATCTTACTATTTAAATAAAATCAAAATGTAAGGATTTAAATTAGACAACAAATCACAATTTAAATTAGACTTTGATCGGCGAACATTAATCTGATGACAAACCTTAATTTTTTATCAAAATCCTAATTTAGCCATAATGCTCAAATCCAAGATGCATGATGATCTACCAACCTCCTCGACCACCCCACAACCGCACCCTTCTTCATAAACCTCTCTCAACTCCCACTCACTAATCAATTGTACTACCACTAGACCATTAAGTGGGTTTAGGGTCGAGGCACCTTTGCTTTTTTGTGGTACTTTTTATGATTTTAATGGTTTACTTGGTAGTTTGAGAAGCTTATAAATATATGCTTGTTTAGGATAATGATTATACAAGAAAAATACTTAAAGTTAGTATTTCTTTCATGCCCAGAAATTCATATTTACTATTGATTGTGTCCAACTATTTGGCAAACTCTTACTATTTCTCTCTTAATGAATGAATTCATAAATATCAAATCCAACAATACTCGTAAACTTAATGAGGTTTGCAATATATCAAACAAAATAAAATAGATAGGGTTCATGATTTCTCATATGCCATATATTATATGTTTGACATATAATATAAATTTCTTTAACGTATATTTAATCGTACTTTTAATTACAACAATATTTCAAAGGTTTGCTCGAAATGGGTAGAATTCACGGTTTCTCGTGTGGCCATATATTATATGTTAGACACAACATAAATTTCTTCGACGTATATTCAATTGTACTTTTAATTACAACAATATTTCAAGAAAGATATGTATTGTTTGATTCTTTCACAACATTTATAGATAATGAATTCCTCTTTGATTGGATAAAAATGTGTAGAAAGGGATACAATGTTGTTCTATCTTCTATTTTTTCGTTCTTATCTCTTGTATTTCATCATATTTTATAGTGTTAAGTATTATATATTGGGTAAAGAACATATAATTACACTGACATGTATATAATTATAGTTTTCTGCATATTTTTCTCTATAAACTGAGGCTTACGCCTCGACCGCCTCGAGGCTACGCCTTGCCTCGATTTCGAGGAAAACGCTTCGTTCCGCCTTTCGTTTTTCAAACCTTGTTCCTCCAAGCTATCCTTCATTTCTTACAATCAAACAGCAAAAACCCTCTGCTATAATACTCAGTTAAGGGGCAGATCAGTAAAACTCAGGAAATTTACTTTTGGTTAAAAAGACTATCTAAATTGAAGAAATAGTGCTTGATATCACAAAATTATTGTTAACTTAACAGACCAGTAAAAAGAGAACAGAACCTGCTTGGTATAACCTCAAAACCAACAATGCGAGCTTCTTCACTTTCCATATCTTTATGATACATGACTTTAAAGCTGAGGTGGTTATTGATGAAATGCTTCTTTTCTTTGTTCTACCATTCACGAACATGCATTATCAATGTCAACCACAAAAGCATATCAAAGACTAAAAACATAGTGAAGAACAGAAAAAAAACTTACACCAGTTGCATAGGTTCCTTTGAAACCAACACGAAACCCATGCTCATAGCTTATCTGTGCACTACCATCTTTTCTTATCCTACGGATAGCAACAGGAAGATTATCTAATATCCTGCAAGGGGGAATTAACAATAATTCGATCAGTTAAAATTTATTAAAGTTGCCATTGAAAATAAAATCATACGATATTTGCAGATGAGGTACAAAGCAAACTTTAGAAACGCGTAAGCAAAACACATACAATCCCCATGGAAGACGGTCGTAAGGTTTGCATAGAAAAAGGTGCTTACATGTTAACTCGATATTCATCATCAATTTTTTCTTTGAACTTCTTTGCAGATTTGTCATTAAGCTGTATACGGCAAGCTACCTTGCAGTTCTCATTAGTTCTCATCTTAAACTGAATGAAAGAAATAAATTAGTTTGGCATTATTGATTATTAAGAAGCAAATAGAAATGGGAATGACAACTTACCATATAAATAGAATTCTCAATTCGGTCCCCGCGTAGTACCTCTCCCAAATTCTCCGCACTGTCCATTATCTTTTTGGGTTTACAGTAATCCAAGAAGTAGAAATTGTAGGGAAGTTGTGTCTTGGTAGATGAAAGTTTATTAACTTTAACTTGAAGTTCATCACCCTGTTGATAAAAAAACATAAAAATAAATTTGACTACCAAAATATAAAGGACCAAAAATAGATAGGAGAGAGAGTGGAGGGGTAATAAACAACACGACAGAGACTAAACTTATCAAAAAGAAATAACTAAAATGCTACCAAAATATCTTCAAATGCCAGAGGTTTTATTTTGATGGATGTGTGGCATATAAGCCAATCAAATTGAATAATGAACAGCCAGGATCAAGTGTATTAGAAAATGCTAGTGTATCTGAAATTCAATCTCGCATTCCTCCGTTTCATCAACAAGATTAAGGAGATTGTTTTACACGTGTTTACAAGGAAGTCCACTTCAAGGAGAATTCTGATAGTCACTACTGAATAAGTACATAAACGAATAAAAACATACGGCATTGCACAAAAGCACTATTATTCCAAATACCCATCTAATAAATACTTACAAGCAAAGTTGTAAAAAAGAGAGAGACAATGAGATGATTTCCTATAAGGTGAGACACAGGCCTTGGAGTGGTTGAGACCTAAGTCTACGTTTCTACGATGAGTAACTAAATTTTAATAAAATTATATGTGTGTGAGCGTGCGCGTGTAGATATAAACAAAACACACTAACTGGCTTTTCAATTCATTAAGAGGTTGGAAGTCTAATTATTTTTGTTTGTAATTATTCTCAAATTATAAGAAACTTCAAATCAAAAGTTTAAGACTTCACAATTAAACCAAAATAAGATTTAAATTACATGCATAGCTAAAAGTTCATCATTAACTTTGATGATTAAGAACTTTACGTGATAAAGTAATGATGTAGTAGTAACATTCTAATAAGTAAATTTCGGACGATACTCATAGCTTTACAATATTACCAACAAAAAGATTGTTTAGATATCTCACACTCAAGCAAAAAGAAAATCTCACCTGGAAGATAATATATTGAGCAAATTACACAAAAGTCCTTTTACACACAATTTCAATGTCGTCCCTGAACTTTCAAAAGTAACAATGTGGTACTTAATGTATTGTTTCTGTCACAATGTGATCGTTTACTAACGAGAACACGTGACATTCACTAAGTGATCGGGTGTGAGGACCATGGCCTCAAATTTCAGCGAAATTTGGTCGAATTTCTGTCGAATATCGATATCCTGTCGAAATCAAAATTTGATCGAAATGACCGAAATGACCGAAATATGGGGATGCTAGTACAAAAAATGTCCGAAATGACCGAAATTTCGGTCGAAATTCCACCGAAATTCCATCGAAATTCTGTTTTGGTCAATACCGAAATGGTGATCGAAACCGACATTTAAGGCCTTGGTGAGGACAAAATTACCCCCAAGTAAAATCCCTCACCCCCAAATCCCTAAATCTCAAACTTGTCCATACTTGTGTCCCCACAACTGCCGCCACCTTCCCAAGCTAGGGTTCCAAGGCCATATGAGGTCAGCTGCCATGAGGGCTCCGAGGTACGTGGCCAACAACAGAGGTGCATGAGGGCTCGACGACGAGGGTGTGCGACTGGAGGCGAAGGTGTGAAACCATCGATGAAGGTGTGCAAGGGCTCGACAGAGGAGTGAGCAAGAGCAGATGCACGGTTTAATGTTGACACCTATCAAATTTAAAATGATTAACATGCTAACCAATAGTCAAAATCCCATAACATCATGACATTATGCCTTGATTAATCTCCATAACATCATGACATTGTGCTTTTTAATGATACGGATAATCTTTGTAACATATCACGACATTATGCAATTGGATTCAATTTTGTGTTCTATCGCTAATGGTTTCTTGGAATCTCATAGAAAAATTCTTTCCCAACCATTAAGAGGAAAACCCATCGATTCTTGATGATGAAGCCCCTTCCTTCTGCTAGTCGAAGCATCTCCCTTCTGCTAGTCGAACCCCCTCTGCAGGTCAAATCTTCTCCGCAAGTTGAAGCTCCTCCTTCGATCGAAGTCCTCTCCTTCTTTCGAAGCCACACCATCGAGCGAAGCCCCTCTGCCTGTAAAGCCCTCACACACGCCTAGGATTTCTAGAACCCTATCTCAGTTGAGAAGGAACATGTGGGGGTGTGTGGGGGTACGAGAGATGTATTGGGAATTTTTGGGTTGTGTTAAGGATTTCGGATTTGGTTCACCATGGGTATTTTCGTCCCGCCATCATTAGAATTGATGACCGTCACCTGTTCCCGTTAGTAAAATATCACATTGTGACCAAAACAATACATAAGGTACCACGTTGTAACTTTTGAAAGTTGAGGGGCAACATTGAAATTGTGTGTATAGTTTGGAGACTTTTGTGTAATTTACTCTAAAATATTTAACATAGAACATGAAAAAAGTAAAGATGTTCCTTAGGGATCATAGTAACTACAAGAAAACTATGAAAAAAAAATCAAATCCTAACCAACAATCAAAAAAATAATGGACTATAAAATACTATTAATATGCTAAGAAATATGTCAAAAAAAGTTACCTCTTTCTAAGTTTCTTAAATAGAACCAGGAAATGAAAAGGAATGCCTCGAGGCACAAAAAGCAATGAGGCTAGGCGAGACGAGGCAGGTCCTTTTACCCTTAAGGTAGACACCTCATATAAGTTTGGCAAGGCAAGCGCCTCGCATGACCGAGGCGGTCTTGAGGCGCGAGGCGACGAGGGGAGGCACGAGGCATATGTCTTGCAGATATAGGATTTTTTGTGCATATTTGAAGATGATTACATAATTTGATTATTACAAAAAGTTCTTAATATTATGTTTGGAGAGAAAAAGATGAAGGATTACATGTTTATTTTTTGAAGAAGGAAGGATTACATGCTAAGTATTGTGGCTAATAGATTTAATCCAATCGATGAAGAATAGCAGACATAAAGAACTATTAAAAATTGTAATAGACTATTTTTTCAACTTTGGCTCTTCTTCATACGTCTTTGACTTCATTTTTTGTTAGTCTTCACTATAATTTTTGCTTGGTTTTGTTAGTTAGCATTTAATATTCTAATCCAATACAGTATTAAGTATAGTTAGGTTTCATTAATAATACTATTGATGAATTGAGTGAATTATAGTTCTAATGAGAATAGGTGATCCATGGTTAAGTTTTGTCATGTCATATGAGTTATGTGACATGTGAATTGAATTTATACTAATATTTTCTAAAGTGAGCTTGCCATGTTTTGTTTGCAAAAGTGCATTTAATTTTAGAAATACCAAGAGCAATTGCACTGCTTTTACTGGATATATCTTTTATTTTTAAATTAACTGGATAAATATTATAATAATTCATATTTCTTAATGGAATTTTGAGGCTTACGCTTCAACCGTCTCGAGGCTACACCTCGCCTCAGTTTCAAGGTAACCGCCTCGTTCCACCTTTCGTTTTCTTTCAAACCTTAAATACAACCTAAAGAAAAGGATAAATGCATACTTTCTTCTATTAAAATACCTTCATATTCTTTAAACAATTGAGACACGGTTCAATACTTCCTCATCACAACAGTACCACCTTGGAAAATAAAGGTTTATGCTTCATAGAAGCATTCTAAGGTCATATCCTCAAAATCATTTTCCCTTAAAACCACCTCGAGACTTATGTCTAAACATCTCGAGATGTTCCTTTATATATAAAAACAACATGCTTGTAAGGATGGATTCAAATCAGAATAGATTAGGCAACTCTGAAAGATATTACTCATAGAGACATTTGCATTTTTAAATAAAGGGAAGATACGTAATTTCAATTAATATGCAATCCGGTAAGCAAGGCCAAGGTCTTGAATCACAATTACAGGATGGGTGGTATAGGAAGCAAGGAATGACAAATGCAGCTAACCTTCTCATGCATTAAGAAAAGGTTTCTCTATCGACCTCTTCCATACTAGAAAGCCAATGATAGATGAATCTGATGTGGCAATGGATCAGTGGGTTAGGGATCTTTCCAACTAGAGTTACGGGAGGAGATTCTAACTTGATCGGCTTAGTTAGCTTTCTCTTTATCTATGTGGCTGCATCTACTCATTTGAGCAATGACCATGCATTTCTCGATATTACGCAAATGAATGCAAGTGAACCAATGGGATACCGATGCCTTTTCTTTCACCATCCTTTTCAAAACCCAAGCAAATAACTTATACCATTCCCCCAGCATATCCAAACCACAATCCAAGCAACAATTCACCATATATAATGGAAGAGAATGAAATGATTAATGTCACTCAATTCGAAACTTTATGTGGAAAAGCACAAATTAAAAAATCTACAAACATCTGATTTTGCAGAAATGAGAAAGTTCCACATTGAGCAACACAAGCTTCAGACTTATTATTTATTGGCAACTTAACATATACGGTCACAATAGCAATGAAGAAAGGAACAAATTATAATCATATGATATCAATCGTAAAAAAAAACAATCATCTTTTTGGTGTACACTTCTACACAGAACAAAATTTACATATTACATCACTTTAAGTCAGCTATAAAAAATGTGTCTGTTAAAGTGCTACTATTTATATCACAAAGTCGATATGAAATTGAACAGTATGCAACCCTGCAATAAAGTTTGTACTAAGCAGATACCCTGCTCAAACCAGGTAATTATGCACACAACAAACAGGGAACATCAACACTCCACATAGATCTATCATAAGGAAGATGCACCAAGAACTGTTTGCCAGATTTCAACCATCTCCAGCATAAAGAACGGGCAAATTATTGACTTCCTAACCAACAGATGTACAGTCAAACCAACCCAATCATAGAATGGACAAATTCTTGACTTCCTAACCATCAGATGCACAGTCAAACCAACCCAATCATAAACTGGAAAGGCAGACCCACCAAAACTTCTGACAATGAGTAATAACATAATCAAAATATCCCACTTTAGTCAGGTAAAGCAGGATCACGCCAGATCCGGACTTTGCACATCCTAACCTCCAAAAGAACCCTACAGAAAAATCATATGACGGAATGATGTTGACTAGCTTGTGTTAAGTCTTGAGAGGTTACGCTGAGATCCAACTGACAAAACCCCAAAAACTTCCACCATGAAGTCTGCACAGATTCTTGTTTTCCTATCCACTCTGTGTTACAACCCGCTTAAGTCAGGCAGTGCAGGACTAAGATTCCAACATTACAAATCATTACCTCTAAAAGTTAGACTCAGCTTAGAGTCTCAGCTAAACCACTACTTACCTAAGTCAATGCAAAACGCAAAGACAACATATCTTCTCACAGATTACCAGTGCCAAAGGTCAGGAGATAACCCCCTCACAAAACCCAAATCCAACTAAGAAAAGTCACACCTTTGACCATTGTCAGCACATGAACTAACAGTAAATCGAGGTCAAAATCTCCACATTCCACACACCCACCAGTTCAAGATCCGGATCTAAACAACCTCACTGAAGCCAGGAACAAACCGCAGCTTCCTATCCACTCAACATACAAAAACAACCAACACAAATCGACCCACTTCAGTCTCGCAGAGCAGAACCAGGCAAGATCCCAACTTTACCCATCATCACCTCTAAAAATCAACTTCCACTTATTCCAAATCTCGCTACCCGTATCCATTTCTAATCAAAATTGGACCGTGACCCAATGCCGCACCCCAAAGACAGAACCTCTTTCCCGCCAATTCAAAATCTCCATCTACTCGAGAACAAATCAAGACAAAAAAACTACAGAACGTCACAATTCGCCTAACCACCAGTGTCGACAAGCAGAACCATCACAAAACCCTAAATCCAACCAGACCCGGAAAAGATCCCATCTTTGACCAAAAAGCACCATCAAAAAAATCGAGGTCAGAACTTCCACATCTGGCGGCATCCACTCGATTAACGGATAGAAGCACTAAAACCCGAAACCCTAAGCAGATCTGAGCAGATCTGGGAGTGCTCACCTTCTTGAAATCGCGAGGGGCGACGCCCGGGAGGTAGAAAGCATCGGCGAGGGGGAAGAGGAGGAGGAAGGAGATGATCGAGAGGGCGGAGAGGAGATCGGGCAGTCGCATCTTCGGATCTGGAGAGCGGAGAGGGGTTGGGGGAGAGGGGGTTGAAATGGAGTGCGAGGAAGGAGACGATTTGGCTTTATTTTTTCCACGTCGAGGGCTCGCCCAATCAATGACGCTTTGTGAAGGGGTCTGGTTGTATGTTTGTGATTGGGTGTCCTACTTTTTTATTTATATTATTTTTTTTGGATTTTTATCTGTCAGTATCTATAAACTTTGTCAATTACCTCTACGACATTTGAAAAAAATACAATTTCCTCATTGATCTCGTAAACTTGTCAATTCTTACCCTATGAACCCTACGGTTAATCTGTTTGAAGCTTGTGAGGGTTCTTGGGGGAATTTACAAGGTCGATGGGGTAATTAGGTTGTGTGATAGATCGTAGAGGTATTTTAAAAAATTTATAGGGTCGAGTAAAAATCTTTTTTTCATTTATACTACTTTTTTGTATGTTTGGATGAGAGATAAGGAATATAGCTAGAATGAAATGTTGAATGAAATATCGTTGCATTTAGTGATATGATGGATGATGAAATCTTGATGAGATGACCTTCTTTTGAGATAGTCTTCTCGTCATAAATATGGTCTTCTTAAGGTAAGTAATTTTCCATCTTGAAAAAAATATATAAAATAGCGACTTACGGTTCCACAATTCTATCATGGAATATCTACGAGGTAGATGAAGCATTAAAAGAACCAATTAAAGTGTGGTGTAGATTAATAATCCGATCAAGTCCGTCTCATCAAGCGAGTTGTGAACAAGTGACGATAAATCTATAAATATCTTAGTTACGGGGATCTCGTTCCAAAATCATACGGTATTCTCCTTTTTAGAATCATATATTGATAAGTAATCATCATATACGACATCGTCTCAAAGGTTTGGAGGAGAGAGTGAATATATGTGTCGAGGCTGGTTGGAATGGAGAAGGGAAGAAAGGGAAGGAGTTCGGGTGCTCGTCTAACTCAAAATGCTTTCTGAAGTGACGTTCTTTTGTCTATTGATCTCAAATAAAAGGAAAAAATAAGCATTTGAGTATAGATAAATACTTGCCATCTTTATAATAAAGAAAAAATATAGGTTGCAACTACTTTGGAGAATTAGAATGTTGAGATGTTGATGTAAGTTCCACTTATAACTTACTCTCACATTTGTGTATTTTAGACGTGTGATTGTGTTTTGAGGCGTTACATATCGGCTGCGGAAGTTGAATTTGTCTAAAACTAGACCTAACAACATGGATTATGGTTTTTCTTTCTTTATGTTATCAGCTTTTCGTAATTTAAGTTGTCTTTATGTTCGTCTGTCTTTTATTTTTCCTTTCATTTGATCTGATATAGTCCTTTCCTAACAGGAGTTCAATCATGTATGTTCTCTTCTGGTTTATAATGAGTTAGTGCTTCTCATAAAAAAACAATTCTCAAGTTCTTTCTTCCACATTAAACATTATCATGTGTTTTTATGAACTGATGATTTTTCATATAGGATCCTTGTAATCCTTTGTATTTACACTACAGCCCCTATAATTTTACTTTATTTAACAGATGTGGTCGGGTGGTAGAGTAAAATTATGGATTCGATGTGTAATTTAAGGGTCTATTCAATAGCAGGATACGAGATACAAGATAATGAGGGATGGAGTTGCACTAAAAAAAGACGGGATTGACGTGCACATGATGGCTCGTAATATGCACGTCAAGTGCACGCCATGTGCACGCCCGACCGATGGGCGAGCACATGTGCTCGTTCAGCCCGTGCTCGCCTCTACGAGAGTCGCTCCGGCAGGTGGGCGAGCACATTGGGACGCTATGTGCTCGCCCGCTTGCTGGCGTGCACAAATGTGCTCGTCGAAATGATCGCCCCTAGTAAATAGGGCGATCAATCACGAAGCACCTCGCGAGCACATGTGCTCGCCCAAACTGAATTCCAGGAAAAAATATACAGGTTCGACGGGGTTTTGACGCCCCGTCAAACCTGTATAGCCTGCCAATAAACTACTGCAGGTGCTTATCAGAGCTCGCTAAGCGTATATATAGTATACCGGTTCGTCAACTAAGATAACTAGCACTAACAAGTCGAAGTCACGTAATATACATGAACTTAAAAATAAACATTCAAATATATGTTTGAAGCAACAACGACAAGTAAAATTACAACAAATTATACTATCAAAGTTCATATAAATTAAAAGACGTGCTAAAAGTTTAACAACAATAGAAGTCAATACTAACAATAATTTACTTCTTCTTTGATCTAAAAAATTTAGACATTAAACCCTGCTTTGATTTCTTTTTTCCTTCTCCTTTTCTTTGAATCTAGCATACATGTGTGCCTCTTCTTCAGGGTCGTTCTCCTCCTCCTCTTCGTCATTAGATTCAATCTCCTCAGGTTGAGATGCACGCCCTTGTGACTTGCATCAAAATTACGATCAGTTGTATTATACTCCATCTTCATCGATAGAAGATTCGAAACCGCAAAAAGTTTTGAATAAGTCTTGCAACCCAACCACAATGACTCTTCAGCTTTTTTCAACAGCTCGTAAAATTCTACAGACTCTCCATAGGATTCCTCATCTTCTAAAAAAGTAGCTTTAAAATATGGACCAGCAACGTCCATAACCATCTATGCAAAAGGATTACTATTGTCAGCTTCTTCCGCATCATTCATCCTGTCCTCGTAATCCTCACCGTGCCTCCACCAAATTTGATATCCTTCCATAAAACCCGTTTTATAAAGATATAACTGAGTTTCATCCTTTGATTTCTTCCTCATTAAACGATATTTCTTACACGGATACAAGATAGTTCCATCTGAATCCACGACACGGGAACCTTGTACGTAAGCAAATTGTATAAATTCCTGAACACCTCTTTGAAAGGTATCTGCTATGAGTCCATCTACTACACGAATGTACATCCACTCTCTATTTGTCATATTGAACAATCCGACTTAAACAATTTATAATGTCAAATCCAGGAAAATATGTGAGGATACCTAAATGTATCCCATTATTGAGATAAAAGATGAGAAGAGAAGTGTCTTAATTATGTTATCACTTGAGCCCGTACATAAGGATTCAAACTTACTAAAAGATGATCGTTGTCACAAACTTGTTTATTTCTAACGAAAATTCGACAGCATAACCCTGCACCTCTCCCGTATACCTCATAAATCAATCGCAATTAACTTTCAAAATAATCATATTAGTGATTATTTCGATAGTAAACTATCATTGATTTGGTATACCGAAGAGGAAGGGGTTATAAACCGAATTTCCATAAGAAATAAAGAGCTTGTGACAACACACCTTTTAGTAAGTTTGAATCCTTACGGATCTCCTTAGTCTGAGATCTCCGAACTAAGGAAAGCTAACATAAATGTAATACTTTAATATCACTTTATGTCATACATTTGTACGTGCTACAAATGGGATTATAAAATAATCTTAAAATATTTATTCATTTATATTAGCCAGGAATTTACGTAAATTTGGTTTGTTGACGATGGGGATAGGGATAAGTGTGATCCTAATTTAGTGCCTAATACAGTGCTTGGGTCACTAATATTTGATGGGAACCTGCAAAAAAATGAATTTTAAACCTGCAAACATCAAAATTCACGACCATTGGTTTGGGATAAACATCCCAAAGTGAGTCCAATAGTGCTGTAAAAAATAAAAAAATATAACACAGTTAGAGGTGATCAAATCCTCCAATGTGTTGTACACGCCTCCCGTTGTGCACGGCCACACACCACCCGGTGTGGAGGGACGCACTGTATGTGAATGATTTTGTGCGATTTTCTAATAATTAATGGATAGTATTTTAGACTTATCATCAACCTAACTATAAGTTAATGTGATATACTTAATCACATTAACTAGAATTTAATGTGATAATAAATTATCACAGAAGCAAAATTTCTGTTTATAGTGTTATCACGCACCAATGATTTTAACTTAAATAAATATCTAATTTTACACCCACTAAATAATTCTTATTCTCAAAGGATTTGTATCTCCCATCACCTCTTTCAGTGAACCTAGTGTTATGAAACTAGTGTTATGGCACTTCTATATATCAACATTCCTAATGTTATTAAACTGGTCTTATAACACTTTTCAATGAACCTAATATATGAACCTAGTGTTAAAATAAAGTATCTCTCATCCCATCTATACCAACATTCACCTACATTACTATTTAAGCACTTTACTTGTTGTGTCATTTAATCAAGCACTTAACATGCCTATAATATTTCATCTATATTAGATAAAAATTTACTCAAATCTAAATAAAACTACATATTAAACACCTATAGGAAGCATAAGCAACAAGATTAACAACTAGTGAGATTAACTTTAAGACAAAAAAATCAAAATATCAAAACCCTAAACCTCTAAAACAAGTATGAAATCGAATGAAATACGCAAAAAAAAAGACAAAGGATGATAAGATATACCTAAAGAGGGGTGTATGTGCGATTGAATGGTCAAAAGGGAAGCCCTCGACGCGCTACTGACGGAGCTCTTGTTGCCGGAGGGGATGAGACAGTGACCAACTCGCGCAAGA
>JAZKJV010000535.1:260794-268294 GCA_037367405.1 Ottelia alismoides | reverse complement strand
TAAATACAACATTATATATATATATATATATATATATTTCATAGGTTATGTATCTATCATTCTATAACTTGTTTGTTCGCATTGTGTAAGTGTATGCATTGACGTAGTTGATGCAAATGTTTATACATGTAGATACACATTATTTTCTTTAAAAAAAGAAATGCATGATAATGCATGCAATTACAAATTTATAACTTTGCTATCTATATATTGATCTTTACAAAAAAAAATATTTATGTATTTTTATTGGTTAGATCAATTATTTCCTCACGATTCAATCACTTTTCCTCATCAATTCGATTTAATTCATAACAAAAATGATAGCACCAAATAATAGCACCATCGGATTGAACCGATTTAATTTTGTGGTCCCAATGGAAAGATTTCTTGCTCAGCTCCGGGTTTGTTTCAAAACATTGATTATATATAGAGAGATGATGGGGAGTATGCACCCAATGCATTTAATTTTAAGGTTTTTATCATTTGTGCCCTCCAAGATATTGCAATATCAGTTATGCCCTATCTTTTTGAGAATATCATTTGTGCCCCTAACTCTTGCTAATATATCACTTGTGTCCCTCAGTTAGTTGTCGTCCATCTCCAACACAAACGGACGTTAACTTTAAGGTCGCAATATGAATTACTTTTAAAAATTGGACTGAAATGTCCAACCACTTCTTCTTCCTCCTCCTCCCACATCCTCTTCCTCCCCCCCCCCCCCCCCCCCCCCTTCTCTTCCTCCTTACAACCTCCTACTCCTCCACCGGCTCCTCCCGACCACCCCCAGCCCCTCCCTCCGCCCTCACGCCTCTCTGATCGCCCTCGAGCTCCTCTCCCTATCACTTTCTGTCCTTGCAAAGGTGCTTAATAATAATATCAAGTTGTCGACGATGAGTTGATATGCCTGGTCGGCACAAGACAGGCCTCTGTAGATGGTGCAATACTCAAATGACGAATACAACACTATAAGATCCATTTATGCATTGCAAGTGATAGGCAACCTCTAATTAACAACAGAACGATCCTTACACAGATGAGGAGGATCACTGCCACAGCATGAGGAAGAACAAATATCACATGCCTCCAGCCCCTACCTTCCACCCCGACCCAAACATGCCCCCCCCCCACCATCCTCAAGCCGACCTCCGCCCCCACCTACGGCCCCTCCTCTACCATCTGCAACCTGACCTCCCATCGCAGCCCCTTGCTTCCCCACCTCCTCCGACCTCTCCCCACTGGCCCTTTGCTTCCTCACCTCTGCCCCCACCTCCACCTTCCTCCGCCCCGAGTTCCTCCACCGCATCTCCCCTCCCCCAGGTCGCATGCGCCTCCTCCCCCGCCCCCAGGTGCGCCCTCGACGAACCGCAAAATCGGCCCTTTAATAAGGCTAAATTAGCACATGGAAATGTCGAAGCAGTCGGGCCGGTTTGGGTCATCAAAGGATCATCTCATTTCAAATATATGCCATAATGAATCAAAATGAGATGATCGTATTTATTTATTTTTTTTACTTGGCAAGATACCAAGGTCGAACTCAGGGACACGAGCCTCTCTCGTATTTTAGGATTTAAGTTATTTAATCAAGTGTTGAATAAATTCATATAGGTCAAATGATGCACAGACAACAATGCATAAATAAAAAAAACATGCATTTTTTTATCAAATTTTTATCATGCAACTAAATGCCATGAAATGCCCTCAAATATACCCTAAGTCGGAGCGAGTATGATGAGCAAATTAAAATAGGAGTCAATTTCAGATTTGCTTCAAATGTCAAGCTTGATCGATAATGTTAACAAGGCATAAGTTACTAATAAGGGACACATGGCAAATACAAACATAAAAAATTCAAGTGTCCAAAATGCAAAACTTAATATGCCATTAAAAAGTACATCAAACAAGCTTTCAAAAGAGACTGAAATCAACTTGAAACGGAAACATGAATGCTCGAGATATGCATAAAGAAAAGACAAGGGCATAAATGAAAGAAAACTTGAGATAAACTAGCAGACAGGTCCCTGGGAGGGACGAAAATGTACTAAAAATAAAGTTCTGGACCTTCCTGTAAATGACCCACACGCACAGGGGCATTCTTGCAATTTTTGAGAACCCGCGAGGGTTTTAATGCAAATACCCACTGTGCGTGTGATCTGCACGTGACGCAGGACTATTCTGCAATTTGAAGAACATTGAAGGGCCTCTCCGTAATTTCCCCAGAAAGCACGTGCCATGCACGTGCTACTTCTGGCTCGGGACGGCTCGGAGGCTCGGTGTTAGGCTTGGGCTCGGTGCAGCTTCGACGGAGGCTCGGTGCATACGGACCTCCAGGCTCTGACGCTAGGCTCGGGGGGCCTTCGGGTGTCGACACGTGGCGAACTGGAGGCCGTTGGATCAAGAGATCCAAAGGCTGCTGAAGTTGATGACGCGGCCTCTTCTGGGCCGTTGGATTATCCCCGGGGAAGGGGACATCCAACGGTGACTGCTTCTTCTCCTCAATCCGTGGCCGGCGGCGAGTTTGGAGCTCCGGCGAGGGAGCTCCATCTCCGCCGCTCTCCTCAGGGCACTGTGAACCTTCCTCGAGCACACGGAAAGATCGTCGATGAAGCTGTGAGCTCGAGGGATGCGTCTGCCATCTGGGTTCGGGTCGCCGGAGCTCAGATGTTGAGGACGACCGTGATGAAGTTGGACCCGGCGAGGCTCCGGCCATTGCATATTTGAAGTACCTGCGCTGTTAGGAACGAATAGCCAAAGCCTAAAGTGCGTGCGTGAGTGAAGTGGAAGCTCAAGCGGGTGGAGAATGTGGAGAGCTCGGAGCTCCTCCGCCGTGGCTGGCGGAGGAGATGGGTCGGAGTGGTCTGGGGATCTGGAAGATGAGGAAGATGATCTAAAGGCGACGCGTGAACGGGGGAAGTGTTTTGAAGCTTTTGGGATGAACAATGGAGGGTGAGATTGGTTGACGAAGCCTAATTAATAAGTAAAAGATGAAGAAAATTCAACGAGAGAAAGAGGGGCTTACCTGGTCGGAGGCGGAGCGGTGGCTTGGGCTGAGCATCACAGAGGATGCCCGGGTCTTCGCTGAACGTCGGCAGCCGATCGACGCAGCTCGGGCGGTAGCGATAGCACCGCAGCTCCGCTCTGAGCGGCGGAGGGTCTCACCGGGGGAGACAGTCGTCTTCGCTCAATCCTACCGCCTCCCCCTGTCACAGGGAGGCGGAGGAGGGCTGGCTGCTCCCCGCGTAAAGATGGACAGCCGGAATAGTGATCGGTGGCGGCGTATTTAAAGAAGAAGGGGGCTGGTCATGGAGGTGGTCGTCGTGGCTTTAGAGGGCGATAGGGGATGACTGGGAAGACGACGTGGGTTGTGGAGGTATGCGCGGGGTAGAGGGAAGTTAGGGGAAGACCGGGCGGTGGTTGACGAGCGGAGATGGTGGTCGGAGTGGGTGGAATAAAAGGAAGGGGGAGAGGCGTTCGTGCGGTGAATCGTGGGAGAGAGGGCGTGGGCTGGAGGTTGACGAAGAAGATCAGCCGTTGGATCTGGAGATCCAACGGCCTACGTTTGGGCGCGAATGAGAGGCGCAGATGGGATCTGGGGCGATGTGATCAGTGGCAGATGGAGCGCCACGTGGCGAGCTATGCGCGAGGCGCTAGCGGACGATTACGATGGAGAGCTCAGGCTGATCGAGCGGTGGAGGGGCATCAAGGAAAGGAGCGGCTGAGATGCGAGATCCAGGGCGCGATCGAAGGGTTCAGCAAGAGCCACGTGGCGTGCTCCTGATGCAGCGCTGGTGGACGGCTTAGATGAGAAGGAGTTGTCGATCGGATGGCTGAGGGTTGAGGCGCACGTGGAGAAAGAGAAACCGTTGGATCTGAAGGTCATCCAACGGCCAGAAGCAAGGGCGGGTTCTGCAAGAAGGACCAGGCCACGTGGCTCTCCCAGATTGGGCCACGTGGCCCAATCAGATTAGTCAGAATGTATTTTTGATTTTTGAGGGCTTATTTGGTTGAATTTGAGAAAACTCAAAACATGAAAGTTGTAGATCTTGACGAGATCTACAAGTTTCATGTTGACCAAAACTGGAAAAGAGATCAAACAAAGGCCCGAAATATTTTTGAAGATATTTTTAAGTCTAAAAATACCACGAATTTTGTTTTGCCATTTTTTTATGGTTTTTAATTTATTTGAGACTCTGATAATTACAGGACATTAACTGGGATTTATTGACACTAAGTTTAAGCAAGGGGGTTAATAATGTGGAATTATGATGATGAAATCGAGTTTCATCAGCCCTCCGCCCGTGCGCCTCCCCTTTCCCTTGCCCCCAGGTCTCCCCCGCTGCCCCCTCTGCCCAGCCTCCTCGTCCCGTCCCAATCACCCCCTACCCGCCCCGCCCACAGGTGCGTCCTCCGCCCCCGCGCCTCCCCTTTCCCTTGCCCCCAAGTCGCCCCCGCCGCCCCCTCTGCCCAGCCTCCTCGTCACGCCCCCAAGTTGCCCCCTGCACCCCCCTACCCGCCTCCACTCCCCACCCCACCCCCCCGCCACCTCCCCCCACCCCCCTCCCCCTCGGCACCCCCCGCCTCCACTCCCCACCCCCCACCCTCCGCCACCTCCCCCCACCCCCCTCCCCCTCGGCACCCCCCCGCCTCCACTCCCCACCCCCCTATCGCCCCTGCACCCCCCTGCCCGCCTGCACTCCCCCCCCCCCCCCCCCCAGGTCGCCCCCACCTCTCCTTGCCTTGCCTCTACTGGACGATTATCCTCCTCCCTGCCTTCGGCGTCACCATCGTCAACGACATGGAGGTGTGGGATATTTTTCTAAATATACCTCTCTAACAACACCTTGGTTTGATTAAATCATGGTTAAGTTCAACTTATTGATGGTCAGATTAACGGAGGGGCACAAATGATATATATTGGCAAGAAGTTGAGGGCACAATTGATATTCCTAAAAAGATAGGGACATAATTGATATTGCAATATCGCGGAGGGGCACAACTGATAAAAACCCTTAATTTTACATGCATCGGGGTATATATCTTCCATATTTTTTATTTTTTTGGAAAATATCATCATGTATATTCATCTATATATCCTCCAATATGACAATCGAACTTCATCAGAAGCAAAGACTCTTATGCCCTTCATCTAGAACAGGTCGATTACATCAATTTAAGAACCGTTAAAATTACGTGTTCTAGATGGAAGGCATGTGAATCTTAGTTTCCAACAAAACTCAAATGGTACATTGAAGGGAATATACAGATAATATACACGATGATATTTTCCCAAAAAAGTAAAAAATATTTACGATATAAGACCAACCTGGATGCCATACTCTTCATCCCCTCTCTCTGAATATCTTATGGCATACTAATACGCCAGGAAGGGTGTTTCTATAAATAGAAAATACGCAAGGTTATCCATGCAAAAGTGCACATCTACATGGTTGTTTATGCAAAAAGCCCCGTACACCTGGATTCCTTTCTTCCATTCCATCCCATCTAGAAAGCCCGCATTCAGAAGAACCCATATCAACGAGAACCTTCCTGTTATTTCTCGCCTGCCCAGCAGTCCATATCCAATCTTTCAGAACCTTCCACAATCTTCTACATTCCAAACACCTCCCAAAAATACTATAAATACGAATCAAATCCTTGCAATACACATCAACTCCTCCTTGCATATATCTCTAACCAACACAAACCACCACAACAACGCACAAGAAGCTCCATTCAATGGCCTTCAGCCTGCTCGGAGACCTGCTGGACATACCCGAGGAGATCGAGAAGGCGCTCAACACGCCGGCCAAAGTCTACGTCCGCAATGCCAAGGCCATGGCCAACACACCGGCAGATGTCAAGGAGTACCCGGACTCCTACGTCTTTGTCATCGACATGCCCGGGCTCAAGGCCGGAGACATCAAGGTAGAGGTGGAAGACAACAGTGTCTTGGTTATCAGCGGCGAGAGGAAGAGGGAAGATGCCAAGGACGGGAAGTACGTGAGGAAGGAGAGGAGGGTCGGAAAGTTGATGAGGAAGTTCAGCTTGCCGGAGGATGCCGATACCGACGGTATATCTGCGGAGTGTAAAGATGGAGTTCTTACCGTCACCGTGAAGAAGACGCCTCCGCCGGAGCCGAAGAAGCCCAAGAAAATCGAGGTCCAGGTCGCCTGAGAAATGAGTGTTTTGTAGTGTGTTTCCCTCTATGTTAATACAGGTTTCTGTTTTTGATGCAGTTGAAAGTTTATGATGTCCTAATATAATATACTAGTTCCCTTTTCTGTACTTTTCTTGTAAACTCTTCGTATAAATCTAAATAAAACAGTAGATACGTAACTTGAGCCATTCAAATCCACTAAACAAGTTAAAATGTAAGAGTTCATAACACTAAGGGCCCGTTCTGTAGGAGAATAGCAGGAATAAGGATGGAGAATAAGGAGAATAAGGGTCTATTCTCCGTTCGGCTAGAGGATAAGAATAAGGGAGAATAAGGTGAAATAAAGGTAGGTAAGGTGTGATAAAGATAGGAATAAGAGTGAAATAAGATGAAATAAGGGGGAATAGTCGTACCACGGGGAACCGTGTTGGAGGCTTATTCCCCTTATTCCATTCCTCCTTATACCCCAAACGAACAGGGCCTAAGAAATCAACCACTTTTTTTCTTCTACTTTGGATAGTGGGTTTAGGTGGGTTAATTGGTTGCAGGTAACCCATTTTTGGGTTTTGGTGTTTGGATAGAGGGTTAACTGGGGGTGGGTTAGAAGTAGGTT
The DNA here is from genome assembly GCA_037367405.1 of Ottelia alismoides. Lineage (NCBI taxonomy): Eukaryota > Viridiplantae > Streptophyta > Magnoliopsida > Alismatales > Hydrocharitaceae > Ottelia > Ottelia alismoides. The sequence continues at coordinate 261,527 of JAZKJV010000535.1, read as the reverse complement.
TGGGATGATATGATTGTATTGGAGTTTTGAAAAAGTGAGTAGTTATTGTGATGTGATTGTATTGGAGTTTGAAAAAGTGAGTAGAAGTGGAGTAGTTTATATTTTTTTATATGATATGATGGTATAATATATTATTTTTTGATTGGATTGATGACGTTAAATTTTATTTATTTTTTTTAATAAAAGGAATAAAGTGGGACCCACGTGGAGGGAGAAAATATGGGGTAGGGGAGTTAAACCACCCCGAGGGTGGTTTAACCCATTAGCCGAACATGACCTTAGAGGTCATGCATAAGATACTTGTTTTTGCTCATGATGCTGATGTTCTTTTGGGAAGCTATATGCTGTTTATCGATCGGAAAGATGATACCATTTGTTCCTCTGTCTTGTTGACGAAGAGATCTAATCTGTCCTCAGAAGGTGTTCAGCTGACAGCCTGACACAGGCCAAAAGAGAACAAGGATGAAAAAACAATGCTTCCAACATGTATTATATAAGGCTGTGGAGTAAATGCTTACATCCCTTGAAGATAGGGAGACCGCGGCGAAGCCATTGTGGAAAGGGGTCCCCAGTTGAAAACCCAATGCGGCAAGGGGTAGAACGGCCTTGATGACTTGTTCGTTCTCCAGTTCGTGTATGGAACAAGTGCTATATACTATCCTTCGGACGGAAGGGACTACAAAGCATAATGATACCATGTCTTAGCCAGAAAAAGAAACAAGAAGAAAGAGTA